>WWET01003472.1:124355-150391 GCA_011038615.1 Limnodynastes dumerilii | reverse complement strand
CCTGCTAAGCTCTGAGACTTGATTGTGGTAGAGGTCTGCACTTGCCTGAATAGCAGATTTATAGAGCATTATGTTATGTCAATGTTGTCACTGTTTAATATTACAAAATATCTAACACTTACAGTATACCTTAGACAAAATTAGACTGGCCAGATGCCAGCATATGACCCTCAGGCCATTCAAAGCCAGCTCAGAAACATACCAGGTTAACAGTGTCACATGATCTGAGTAACAATAACTATATCGCCTAAATGATCATATTATGTAGAAGAAATGGGTTACTAAGGGTAACAGCGCTAATCAGGGTAAATCTCACACATATACCAATCAGAAATAAATCAAGTAGCATATAGATAGTCTGTCCTGCATGTATATACAATGTAATTAAGATCATGCATGCATACAGGTAATCTTTCCTGCATGTATCCACAGTGTAATTCAAGATCAATAGTACAAAAAGTTATTCATGATAACAGGGGAACGCAAGTCTCTGTCTCGGCCTAAACGGCAAAGTCTCTGTAGCTTTTGATGGTTACTATGGTATCCAAGTCAATCGGAGATGTAGAAAAAATTGTGCGTTTACTCACAGTCAGTCTGTCGTGCTAATCGTGCAGGGATTATTTATTAAATGGTGCTGCATAAAAACATGAAGATTCAATACTTAAGAAATGGAAGGCAGAAATACTGTCTCCACAAGGCTTTGAGAAAGATGCAGAGCGGATCAAAACGCGTTGGTAGGTCTACATGTTCCACTGCAAACACTTTTAATATACACTTGTGGAGAGAGTATTTCTACCTTTCATTTTTTGAGTATTGAATCTTCATGTTTTTATGCAGCACCATTTAATAAACAATACTTGCATTATTAGCAGTGTTTCTTGTCTCATTTTTTTCACATCATACTACGCCTGGGAACTGAGGTACTGAGACAGCTCATGCGACGGACACCAAGAACGTGTGGTAAAGACAGAAATACCTCCAGCGGGACACGGCAGAAAAGGAAAAATCTTTTACACACTGCTCTTAATTATACTCATCACTCCTCTGCAAATAAAAACTTTTGAACCAAACAATAGGTTCTGAGCAAATCCACAGATTTTTCTACATATCCGCTTAACTTGGATACCATAGTAACCATCACAACCTACAGAGACTTTGCCGTTTAAACCGAGACTGAGACTTGTGTTCCCCTGTTGGCACTATTGATCTTGAATTACACTGTGGATGCATGCAGGAAAGATTACTTGTATGCTTATTCATGCATGATCCTGATTACATTGTATATACATGCAGGGCAGACTATATGCTATTTGATTTATTTCCAATTGATATATGTGTGATATTTACACTGCTTAGTGCTTTTACCCTTAGTAACCCATTTCTTCTACACTATATGTTTGTCGCATTATATACATGTGAAAGTTTATGGGGGGTTGACAGCAGCATCGAGTCAGTACGTTGTGCATTTGCCTACTTCTTTTCCTTTTAAAATGATATAGTTATATTTGGCAGTACGGCGGCTCAGTAGGTAGCACTTGTGCCTCACAGCACTGAGGTCATATGTTTGATTCCCAGACTAGGCCTTATCTGTGTGGAGATTGTATGTTCTCCCCGTGTCTGCATGAGTTTCTTCCAGGTGCTGTGGCTTCCTCCCACATGCCAAAAACATACTGGTAGGTTAATTGGCTTCTGACTAAATTAACCATAGTGGGGTAGATCCAGACCTAAGTGCTTGTTACGTATCATCGCATAGCGTATTTACTCTAGCGTATTTTCTATGCACCCCCCTAGACACTCCCCTTGCTTGTATGTACTTTGGCCGTTTTACGCTTGCCAAACCCTACCGTAACTTTTGAAAGCGTAAGTACTGATGTACGTAAAGGCTTCACGTACGTAAGTGTGTGTGTGTGTGTGTATGTATATGTTAGGGACCTTAGTATGTGGCTCCAATAGGTGCAGGGACTGATGTAAATGGCTAATGTTCTCTGTAAAGCGCTGCGGACAATTTGTGGCATTATATAAATAAGCGTTAATAATATTAAGGAAAATGCCAGATTTACAGAATGTAAATGTTCTAATATTGCCAAGTCATATCACCACCAAAAGATGAGGCAATACATAAGGTGGCTGTTGGTGTTTTAAAATGGACTTGTCCATCTGTAAAAGATACACAGAAAGGTGCACTGCTCAAATACATATCACTAAGATTAATATCTACAGCAAACTAAGCCAGTGATATTAAAGCAGTTATATTTGAATGTCATGGATTTTAGTGTGCTGACATATGTTTGTTCAGAAAATTCCAAACATTGATTAGAACACACTCAACTAGCAGCCATATAAATAATTGATTATGTTGTTGTGCTGGATTGCTTATGATAATGCTGTAACAGTATACTGTATTTACCCCTTTGTCCTTCTCTTTGTTCAATGAAAATCGAAAGGCACTTGAACCACTTTCACGGCTCTCATACTGCTTAAAAAAGAATCCAATCCAAAATCAAGAAAAATAGATATTATCACTAATAATAGCAATAATATTGGGGGTTTTATTATCACAGTGAATTAGGTCAGCAAACCATGACAGCGCAATTAAAATTTTAGCAACTGTCACATAATAGTAGATTTAGAAGGGTTATTTAGTGTACAGTTTTGTTTTTTTTCATTTTAATGAATTATGTTTTCTAAGATAACATTCAAAAGGCTCTGAAATTGCTCATTTTACATAGTTCTTCATCTTTTTTCTTTCTTTCCTCAGTGCCCAAGGCACCAGAGATTGATGCAGCAGACTGTTTAGTGGCTGATAATTGTGTGACAGTGGCTTGGCGAATGCCTGAAGATGATAACAAAATTGACCATTATGTTCTGGAGCATAGGAAAACAAACTATGATGGACTTCCAAGACTTAAAGATGAGAGGTGTTGGGAAATTGTTGATCAGATAAAGGGAACAGAATACACTCTTACTGGTAAGTATCACATAACAAGTCTGTGGGGTCAACAGTTGTGTACTAATAAACCACACTGAGTGCGCTGCACATTTGTGTAGTTATAAAGTGATTCAGTCATTATATGAACTGGACTTCCATGAGTTATAGGGCCAAATCAAGACTTCATTACACCAGAGGACTTATGTACGCCATGTATGCAAGTCCCCTATTCTGCTTGTACTGCGCTTGCACAGTGTAAGAACTTCCGCAGGGAACACAGGATCAGACGGCTGTGTTCTTTGTGGCGTTCAGGCCACCACACACCATTTTCTAGAGCTCGTTCACTCTGTCTATACATTATTTACAGAATCAAATACAATCAAATACAAAATCCCAGTACTGCACCCACATAGATATATTCACTCCCCTATCCCTCTGTTTCCCACAACTTAACCTTTCCCTTAAGCCCTAACCTTCCCCTTCTTAAGCCCTAACCCTAACCTTCCCCTTTTTGAGCCCTAACCTCCCCATTCTTAGAATGTTTAAACTGTTCTACTGTATTGGGCTCAACCACCTCAGATGGGAGAATATTTCACTTATCTATCACCCTTTCAGTGAAGTAATTTTTCTGCACATTTCCTCGGAATCTACCACCCTCCAGTTTATATTCATGCGCTCGTGTTCTATTACACCTCTTCCTTCAAAAAATGCCCCATCCTCTAACTCTTGATGTATTTGAAAGCTGCTATCATGTCCCCCCGCTCCCTTCTCTGCTCCAAGCTATACATGTTTAGTTCCTCTAGTCTTTCTTGGTATGATTTGTTACACAGGCCATGGACCATTATAGTTGCTCTTCTTTGCACAGTCTCTAATGTATTTATGTTTTTCTGGAGATATGGCCTCCAGAACTGAACGCAGTATTCTAGGTGAGGTTGTACCAACCATCTATAAAGGGGCATTACTACTTCTCTCTTTCTGCTACTAATTCCTCTCCCTATGGAACCAAGCATCTGACTTGCCTTTCTCATTGCTTTGTTACATTGCTTGGCTCCCTTTAAGTCACATGAAATAATGAGCCCTAACCCTAACCTTCCCCTTCTTTAAGCACTATCCCTAATCCTCCATGTCCTACAGCCTAACCCTAACCTTCTCCTTAAGCCCTAACCCTTATCTCCATTCACCGCAGCCTGTCACAATTGGTAATGGCACAAAATTGGTACTGTTCTGAATAGCCGTTTCCTATTTCCTGAACATTTTGGCAATAATACAGCGGGATTCAGCTGGAAACTTGTGGAAATATGCTTGTATACAATCACATTAGGTATTTTATTTTAAGGCAGATTGTTTTTTCTTCATCATGTCATAGCTTGGTGATGGTCAGTGTGTGAGACATTATGGAGATCTGGTTTTGTCTTCATACTTCTGTTGTATTTGCATGCAGGTTTGAAGTTCGACTCCAAGTACATGAACTTTAGGGTACGAGCATGCAACAAAGCTGTGGCAGGGGAATACTCTGATCCAGTCACACTGGAAACCAAAGGTAATGTATAGTGCATACTAAAACTTCTCATTAATAGAAGGGCTCACTTTTCATACAACTTAATGACATTACCCTGCTTAGTCATTATAGCTATTAACTTGGCTTTTTCTTTGCTATATAACAAGCATATTTTTAAAGGAGCCCTAAATTGCTTCTGTTTACTGATACCTATTCCGTACTGTAACATAGCTTAGTCTATTCCATTGGCAAATGATCCGTCTTTATTTTCAGCCTTTTTTATTATTATTATCATTATTATGATGACTGACACTTACACATACCTATGTGCAGATTTCACAAGACATTAACCTCATTCCTAGTGATTATTTTTCTCATGCTATTCTCCTTCAGTCTGTTCAAGCAGTTTACAGCTTCATTGGCTGGTAGTGTTAATAGATGCAGACATGCAAGTCATCTAAAATGTAGTCAACATCACTGAGTTGTCTTTTATTTCTTTTTTTACATGATGCACTCCGTACCGTTATGCAATACAGTATGTATAACATTGGAATTATTATTATTACAGCATTACAGCCATGTTCACAATTACAGATTGCATGAGCTGCCCTCTGACCCTCCTAAGAGCCACACATTACCCTTGGTAATAGATTCAAAACAGACACATGTACATATATTACCATATACCAGACACCTTAAACAGACTGTAACAAATACCTAGCACATCAGCACAGACTATATTGCACATATCTATTCAACAGGAGCTATTTTCAAAAGACATACGACTTTACTACTAACATTGATGGAAGAAATTATGTAAGGCATTCAGTGACCTAAACCTTCCTAGTAGAATCATTTCTAACATTCTGTAATGATGCTGTGATACTGAGGACCTGTAATGGGTAAAGACATGTCAACTCGTTCTCAAGCATTCATGCCACATAGTCAGTTCACATTAGTACAAAGGAATTGACTGAGCTCTCTAAGCCTTGAGAGAAGAGACCTTTTATGTTTTCCTTTCCCCTTTTTTTTTACCTTTTCCATTAAATTAGACAACAACCATGAGTTGGTTAATAAATGTCAGAATGAGGTTCATAAAATTTCCAGGAATGAACCATAACGGAAGATGTTGAAGATAAATGCGTCATTATAGAGTAAGGCATTTTCACATACACAGCAGTCACTGCACTTACACCCTTTTCCTATCATCTCTTGCAGTGCTGTGCTTATAAGTATTAATTCTCAACCAGCGCTGTATAGACTGATATTCTCCTCGTGTTTGGGTGGGTTTCATCCAGGGGCCCCAGTTTACTTACACAATCCTTACTGCTATTGGCTGATGACTAAAATGGACCTTAGTGTGTGCTTATACTGTAAGTACTGATATAGCATGGACTGATGGGAGTGACAAATGTGTATTTAGCTCAGTGTAACGTGGTAGTGATTTATAAAGGAATAATATAACAGTGCATAAAAAATAACTTTGTAATATGGATGCAAATTCATAATAATTGTATATTCATATAGAGATCAGTAATTAGTCTAAAATGATTATTGCCTCATTTTCTAGCATGCATTTACAACCACTGGAACATATTGATGGATTTAGTCCTACAGTGATGCAAGGTGCTAGTTAAAGTGATAAAAATGAGGCCAAGTATACTTGTTAATGAGGCCAATGATTCAGCTTATTTCTTATACTGCAGCCCTAACTTTTGGCCTTGACAACACATCTTCCCATCTTAACCTGAAAGTGGAAGACTCATATGTAGAATGGGATCCCATGGCTGGTAAAAGTCAAGAAAGTAAAGTAAAAGGAAAAGAGAATAAAGGCAGGTAAGCATGGATTTCTTATCTTATCTGATATGCTTCACTATTTTACATTCTGATAAAGGGAATTGTCAGTTTATTCATCATTACCAATTCAACCATATTCAATTAAACCATTATTCCCAGTAGTTTACCAACAGAAGAACACCCGTTTCTAAAAATAGCTTGTTTTACAAAGCTTTCACGGCACACATAGAAGTCAGATTTAGAGTTGGGTGTATGTCCAATTGTTAGGATACAATGAGCTGCAATTAAAACAATTAGCACCAGGGTTGTCCAGGTGGGCTTGTCAGGTCACCTGATGCCCTCCATGCTGTAATATGTATCTGCATATTATGTAAGTCATTGAGTTGGGAAGATTACTTATATGTCATCTTGTATTAACCTTACAGACTCCTAAATGATATGACTTCTAAGAATGTTATACTCTGGAAATTCAAATGTACCATACTGAACACTTCATTCTGGGGTTCTGAATCATATGTTTATTCCACAAAGCATATTGTAGACTGCAACTGCTTATGAAATAGCATTGCTTCTCAATAGAGTGGTTAATAGCACGACCGTAGAAATATTGGAAGGATACAAAAAAAATAATTTGCCAGTATTATGGAGAACGGGGATACAAACTGATACATCCTTTGATATCATCAGATATGCTTCTTTATGCTGCATACCAAACAATTCACCATTTGCTTATTTCTGTTGTCTGACAGTGGCCATGTCACGTTGAAGAACAGTCCCAGGTGAAGATAATGTAGATATGAGTAGCACTAGGACCTCTCTTCTGCCTTGCCTGGAATCTCTAGCATACATCATTTTTCAACACTAACAGCATGCAAACAATCTAGCAAGCCTTTCTTAGATCACGGAAAGCGCTCATCTGCATCTAGCTTTCAATGTCTGTGATTCTAGCATCACAAGCAGGTCTGAGAATAGCAATATCCACGAGTATATTCATTTAATAATTTCATTAGCAGTAAATGAACCAGAGACTGGGCCATTTAAACCAAAATATTTGTAAATGTCTAGGGGGAGAATAATTCAAGATGGTCGGTTGGAAACAATAACAAATAAATTAGTCCCCTTGGCTTGCAGTGGGTTAAATCCTTGTTGCAGCAGTAATTTGACCAAACCAAAAAGGACAAAATGAATTACTGTTATTAAAACTAGTCATCAGCAATTTACGCATACATAGAGCTTACTTGCAGCTTTTTCTAAGCACTTAAGCCTTGCAGATTCCTGCACCTTACTTTGCTATTTAAAAACAAGAAACATGCTAATTTGCTTTCTTTTATCTTTGTAGGCTGCTGGATTTTGTTTGCTAGAAATTTAAAAAAATGTTTTCCTTGCATGTCAATTATGGGCAAATATTTTAAGATTGATGAATTTGCTTTATATTCTTAAATGATAAATTTAGTACAGTTATAAAATATGTCAATAATTCTGGAGTAATATTGTCCATAAATGACAGTCTAAATACATTAGGGAAGCCCCTGGAGCATCTGCCTTTATCTTGTATGGAAAGGTCATGCTCCCCCGAAGAGTGCTAGCAAACTAAATAGCAAAAATATTTTCTGCAAAGATTTTGTTCTTAGCTTTGCTTGTATTTTTATTTCTTTTTCATGCTTTCATATACAACACTTTATTTTGGTAAGTACGTTCTGCCTACTTCTTATGTTCTAGTTTACCTGTGAAGCACTTATTATGAGTTTGAGTTCCAGTGTGCTGATTGGCTTCCCTTGCATTTTGCCTGTTGTTGCTTTTTATTTCTACTGATTGATTAATAAACATTCAGTTAAATATATTTTGCCATGTCATAATATTTAGTAATTCTATTTATGAGGAAAACATGACATAAGAAAGTAGAATAAAAGTATAAATGCTGGTGAGGAAACTTTATGACTATTACGCAGCAGCATTATCAGCCTCAGCCTAATATAATAAACATGGCCATTGACAATAGCCATTTCTGTGCACCTGCAGTACAGGTGGAATGAAAAGAGGTTGTGGAAGTTGGAGAAATAAAATCCGAGTGAGTCACTGTAGAAATTCTAAAACAGTCAGTTTGGGGAGTGTCATGCTTGTTGCTCAGAAGAGAGGCAACCAACCCCAAAGGGAGTGGAGATCAAAGAGGCTGCATTCAGTAGTCCTTCTAAACAAGCTAAATATATGATATTTGTGATAACTGTGGGAGACACAGGGCTCACCTAACTATTGTTCTATCTGCACATTTGAGTTATGACCTTTGCTCTTTTAAAGGTAAAATCAAGGGTGCATTTCTTTAAAGCTAATGTTCCCTGTTTCCCAAGCAGTCTGCTATAACATATGACCCACACCTATCAGATATTAAGCATTTTATAAATAATGTTTTTTTTTATAAACAATTTTTATAGCAACTTTTTGGATTTGCCATCAAAGGGGTGTCCTACCTTAACTTTTACAACTAGGTCTTTTACGTACGGCTTCCCCCGCCCTGGACCCTTCATTTAAATGGCTATCCTCGCAGTTAAATAAGCCGTAAGCCGCATTGTCTTTGGGTCTGTGTCTACCATATACACTATGCTGACATTGTAAATGTGTTTTATAGAAGTGCAACACCATCTCCGAAAAGAACATCTGTCACTTCTAGACCATCTATTGGGAGAGGCG
Source organism: Limnodynastes dumerilii (assembly GCA_011038615.1). Taxonomy (NCBI): domain Eukaryota; kingdom Metazoa; phylum Chordata; class Amphibia; order Anura; family Limnodynastidae; genus Limnodynastes; species Limnodynastes dumerilii. Next base: position 141,482 of record WWET01003472.1, on the reverse strand, counting down.
GCAGAGATCGATTTACAGGGGAATCATATACAGTGTTGGGTAAGACTGTTTATTTATTTTCTACTATTCTGACCCTCATTACATGACAGGAGTGTGTAACTATTCAGATAGCTTAACCACCATGTCCATCTCTTAATACTCTTAACACACAGACAGTGCAATTTCTGTAAACTTTTCACCTTTATTAATATAGACTGAATGATTGTCCATACAATGTAACTCAAGTTCTGCAGAGTAGATCACTGAATATATGTTGACAAATAGAGAAGTATAAGAGATAGAAAAGAGGTAAGAAGATATAAGCCTGTAGGGCTCAGATGGCTAAACACACTTGTAGGCAGCTAAATCACAGTTAAATTGAAGCAGTTATACAAAATGGAGGATCTAACTGTTTTACCTGTCACATGGTATAAGACAGCTAGGCATAAGCAATCAAATGTGCAGAGCTGCACAGAACTAAATAGACTTAATTAGCAGAGTGCAGAACATAAACTTAATCATATAAGAAACTAATAAGAAAATGTACAGAATAATAAAGAAGTGCTGTGGATACATGACACTCCCCGTCTGATATCTGTAGATATCACTATTTAACTATGCAAATACATAAGGAAAAACAATATAATTGTAATACATGCATAACAATTAAACAAGTTCCTTGTGAGACATAAGAAGCACAGTCTCTGTGATTGGTCTGATGAATGTCTTAGCAGTCCCATCTTTAACTACTTTGACTTTTACTTTCCGACTCTTCCCATCTCTGCTAGGAAAGGTTTTAACAATTAGTCCCATTGGCCACTCATTGCGGTTGACTTGCTTGTCTTTAAGTAGTACAAGGTCTTTTTCTTGTAAGTTGGTAGAATTGAATTGCCATTTACAACGATGTTGTAGAGTAGTCAGGTACTCGCGTTTCCACCGATTCCAAAAAGTATTGGCAAGACACTGCACCTGTCTCCATTGTCGCGTGTACAAGTCTTTATCATTAAAGTCTCCAGATGGAATAGCTGATGCACCAAACTTTTGTGTAAGTAGTGTTGCTGGTGTCAAGATGACTGGCATTTCAGGATCAGTAGAAATTTGTCTAAGAGGTCTTGCGTTGATGATAGCTGAAACTTTTGCCAAAAGAGTAGTCAGCACCTCATGAGTTAATCGCTTAGAGTTGACATCTAACAATATAGAATCAAAAATGCGCCAAGAAGTACCAATGATACGTTCCCAAACTCCATCCATGTGAGAAGAATGGATGTTGAACACCCAAGAGCAGCTTTGATCATGAAGATATCTCTCCACAATAGCGTGGTCAATACTGTTTGTTTTTATATTCCAACTTATTCCTAGACTGCGCTGAATTGGAGGAGTATCAACACCTAGATCTAAGTTTTTTAAATCCTTGGCATGATCTTCCGAGTTGAATGCCTTCATAACTGTGGTTCTGTTAGAAACTATTTTGTGAAGTCTCAAATTGGCAACACTTAACATTGCTTGTGCTCTTTTTAGATGATTTATAGCTTCATCTTCTGTAGGTAGGGATTTAAGTCCATCATCCACATAAAAGTCTCTTTCAATGAATTGTCTTGTATCAGCATTCCAGTTCTCCTTGAGCTGTTCTTTTAAGTTCATATGTATCCACTGCAGGAGAAGGACTATTACCAAAAACATGTACTTTCATTCGGTATTCAATGATATCATCATGCACATTGTTGTTGCGATACCACAGTAACCTTAAATAGTTTCTATTATCTTCTCTAACAACAAAGCAGTAGAACATCTGTTGTATATCTGCTGTTATAGAAATACGTTCTTTCCTAAAGTGAATTGAGTGGAGGAGCTTGCTCTGCATGGCCGTTGTCAAATATGTTTTTCATAAAGTCTACAAAATGTTCTTTCATTTCTGAATTCTTTTCCAAGTTATGCCTCAGTGAGCTGAATCTTGCAAAAGCTTGCTCCTTATTATTGGGAAGACGACATCTGGGTGAACGAAATGGAAGTGGGGCCACCCAACTATTTGATTCATCTTTGAAGAATTCTCTATCCATAATTTTTAGAAATTCTTTGTCTTCTATTGAAGGTGCAGTTTTAATGTCATACTTAGTCACCTGGAAGACAGTATCACCAAGGCCTGGACCACTTTTCTTGAATATGGGAATCTCTCTGTCCATATGATTCATTTGACCCTGTTGAACTTCTGGCGAGACTCTCTTTTATAAAGAAGTGATTAGGACATGGTTCAAATAGGGATACACGACCATTTTTCAGCACATTTGTTTTGAAAGCATTGACGTTGTCTGGTCTGCGCACCTTGTCATTACAAACATCACTCACTATAACCCATCCTAAGTCGAGTCTTTGGGCATAGGGTGCATTGTGAGGTCCGTTGCATTGTTGACGAACTTTGTGTACCCTCAGTATGTCTCTGCCGAGCAGAAGAACAATTTGAGCAGCAGCATCCAACGGTGGGACATGATCAGCAATAGCTCTCAAGTGAGGGTGATGACGTGCAACATCAGGCATAGGGATCTCACTCCTGTTATTTGGCAATTGATCACACTCTCTAAGCGTAGGAAGAGGAAGTTTTAGGCTTCCATCCACAGTCTCTATTATGTATCCGTAAGCTCTTCTTCCTAATGCATGTTTTGTTCAAGCACATGTGTTAAGTATGTAAGGAGTAGGGTTTTCCTTTATGTTGAATAGATCAAAGAACTTTGGCTTAGCCAATGATCTATTGCTTTGATGATCCAATATGGCGTACATTCTGACAGATGTCTCGGAATATCCTTTGAGATACACCTTGACGAGGAATATTTTTGAACAAGAACGTCTGCTGTCGCCTTCTTTGCACACCTCAGTGCATGTAGATGTTACTGCAGTTTCAATTTTTCCTCCGTCCTTCCCCCCACCGTTCCTTGACATGGGGACCGGGGTGTCGGAACTATTTGGCTGAGAGGTGTCTAGGTGTAAAGCGGTTACATGTTTCTCACTGTCACACTCCGAACATTTAATTATGGATTTACAGTCTTTAGAGAGGTGATTTGTAGAAGAACAAGCATCTGAAACAAATTCCAAAGTTTTTAAGTAAATTCTTTCTCTCTTCTAAAGGTTTGTTTCTGAAAGTGCGACATTTCAAAAGTGAGTGTGTTTTTTTTGTGCAGAGGGCATTGTGTATCTGGATCCTCTACTTATTACTTGTCTTGAAAGGATAATTTGGAAGCTTGTTAACCTCTGTCTTGTGTACAGGTATTCTGGAGTTATTGTACCTTTTTGCAGTACTTTCACTTGTTGGATAACCTGGACTGGCCTTAGCTTGGGCGGTAAAGGCAAAGCTTGGATCATTTCTTGTTTTTGCTAAACTCCGAATGAACTTTGAAAAGAAAGAGAAGCGAGGAAAAGCAACTTGATTTTCTTCCTTGTACCTTGAGCCTTGAAAGGTCCATTTTTTTTGTATGCTATATGGAAGTTTCTCAACAATGGGTTTCACACCTTGAGCAGTATCTAAATAGCTGAGTCCTGGTAAGAATGTATCCGTTTTAGCTGACTCTAATTCTAGCAACAGATCTCCAAGTTCTCGTAGTTTCTGATTATCTTTGTTTGAGATTTTGGAGAAGTTTCCAGCTTTGTTAAGAAGTGCATCTACAATAACTGCTGGGTTACCATAACACTCTTCAAGTCTTTCCCATACTAGTTTGAGTCCTATTGACTGACCTGAGTCTTTTCACGTATTCTGAAGACTCACTTCCTAACCATTTTGCTAAGAGATCAAGTTCTTCACTTGCGGTGATGTTAAGGTAATTGATTGAGTTCTTAAAGCTGGACCTCCATGATCTGTAGTTCTCTGGACGGTCATTGAACCTTGTAAGTCCTATTCAACCTGCTCACGGCGAACTATGAATTTAACAAGGTCTGTCATCTCTGACTTAACAACCTCTGTATGATGAGGTATATTTAGGATGTTGTGATTCAACGCATCACTCTGCTGATTTTGTCTGATGAGTGGGACAGGAATCTGCTGGTTTGACATTTGTAGTCTGAAAGAAGGTTTTTGTTCTTGAGAAGTAAATAGCATATCCTTTGGCTGACTTATACTTGGTAAATGAGCTTGATAAAGTGAATTTGCATGTTGAGATTTGAGGTTTGTGAATCACTGCAGCAGTTGTCAATGTACCTGTTGGATTGTGTATTTATAGGTTCAGCATTTGTTTCTTCTGCTATTTGTTGATGTTCAACATTTGCAATTTCATCATCAAATGAGCAGGGTAAGCTGCTGTGCTTACTGACTTACATGGCTTAGCACATAGGGCCTGATCCAGACCTATGCTGGTGTGAGTAGCGTATTATCACCGAACGTACCACCGATACACGGCAATAGGCACTCCCCTTGCTCGTACCTAGTTTAGCATCCATACGCTCGGCAAACCCTACCCTAACTTTTGTGTTTGTTCCCGCGGCTGTCCATACATTCATTGCGTATTAACGACGCTTAGCACGCCCATACTGTACAATTTAAATGGCTCCCTCCGCCTATATTTCTTAACTCCAGCGTCCATACGAACTTCATAATAAAAACACGCCCCTTTGTCGGTAAAAATGCAAAGTATACGGACTCCCGAATCGCCGCTACGAAAATCAGTGTTTTACTACCGGAAGTTGTCACTAGGCGCATGCGCGGTGCATTTTTTCTGTCAATTTTACGCTTACGATCAGCGTTAGCTCGCAAGCGTGCGTTCTTTTGGATCAGGCCAATAGTCTCTGGTGCGTTTATCAGGGTCTTCTGACATAATTTGACTACTTAGATCCTTCCTGCTATCTTGTTCAACGGCGGCTTCTAGGACCTCAGTCTGAGCCACAGCAGCAGTTGCTTCTTTCTCTTGAAGCAGGGCATCTAAACTTGCTTCCAGACGCGCTTTCTCTAATTTTAATGCAATCTCCATTTTTCCAAAAGAAGCTCGTGCTTTGGCAGCATCAGCGTCTGCACGTGGTTTAATGGCGGCATCGCCCATCGCAGATATGTTGGAATGCAGTGATCTTGATTTTTTTGAATAATGGCTGGATGAACTAGAGCGCTGGGACTGAACTTCCCTTAAGCAGTCTAATCTAGTTTCGGCCTCTGTGACTGCATTACATATAAGACTGTCACGTCCCTGATCAATGTCTCTCTGTATGTCATGTTCCTTCAAACTTTCTTCCACATTAGTTTTGGTCAAAAATGTGAAATAATTCGCTGTCTGCAATCTATAGGTTGCATAACTGGACCTTAGTTGATCCAAAGCATTTTAAATTCATTCCTGAGTGTTTCTTGCATTTGCCACTTTAAGTATATTGCTTTCTGTACTATCCCATGCCTTTTCTAGTCTTTCTTGACATTCATCTCTCTCGTTGATGTATTTATCCCTGGCCATTTGAGATAGCTTAACTGTACGGATGGGCCTAGCGCCATCTTGGGCCTGGTATCTGCATTATCAGCAGTTTCTGCCTTGGCATTATATAGTCTGCCATGATGTGGCAGGTTTATGACTGATGATTATCAGGGTATTCTCTGCGTTGTACACACTTACTTGAGTTCTGTGTGGTGAAACAGTCTGCAACAACACGCCTCAGATCCGAGATCAACTGTGTGACGATGAGTCCGTAGCAAACTTGTGGAGAGTTATGGCTGTAAGAACGAAGTCACTGGATCGTGGGTCTGTAATGGGTGAGTGGATAATTTCACCAGCCTCCTGTAAGTCTGTAAAGCTTGAGCCTGCAGAAAGGTTATCTTCTTACTATTCTGACCCTCATTACACGACAGGAGTGTGTAACTATTCAGATAGCTTAACCACCATGTCCATCTCTTAATACTCTTAACACACACACAGTGCGATTTCTGTAGACTTTTCACCTTTATTAATATAGACTGAATGATTGTCCATATAATGTAACTCAAGTTCTGCAGAGTAGATCACTGAATATATGTTGACAAATAGAGCAGTATAAGAGATAGAATAAAGGTAAGAAGATATAAGCCTGTAGCAGACCCTCCAACATGACCCATTCCATTAGGTACAATATACTCCGCACCTAAGCTTCCAACTGTCACTCAAATGACTTAACTGATATTTTAAAAAACTTTGTCTTCAACAAAGGAAGTTACCATAGTAACTGACAGTTGGAAGCTGAGGAGCAGAGTATTTTGTACCTAATGAAATGGGTCATGTTGGAGGGTATGCTGTAGGGCTCAGATGGCTAAACACACCTGTAGGCAGCTAAATCACAGTTAAATTGAAGCAGTTATACAAAATGGAGGATCTAACTGTTTTACCTGTCACATGGTATAAGACAGCTAGGCAAAAGCAATCAAATGCAGAGCTGCACAGAACTAAATAGATCTAATTAGCAGAGTGCAGAACATAAACTTATATAAGAAACTAATAAGAAAAAGTACAGAATAATAAAGAAATGCTGTGGATACATGACATCTACTATAAGTTTAAAAAGCTATTAATTGGATTATAATACCGTTTTTATACAAGTTGGAGTTTGTTAGATAGATTTTTTGAGAGTTAGATAGTTTGAGATTATTAAGGGGGTTGCTCACTTGAGAACTATCAATATAGTATTTCTCCATTCTGTATGTTATTTGGGAGATCCAACATTGCTTGTTTGGAAATATATGGCCTATAGAGAAAGCTATAACATAGAAACTGAGAGACAGAAATACAGGACAAGTCAAGTTCTTCAACTGAATTTCCCCTATTTTAAATGTCAGACCACGGCTGGGGTGTCTTGGCACTCTACTAAAGTACAGAACTGTGGGGCCTGCTGGCATTTGGAAGGCCTTGTATGGTGTTGCAGGGAAAGGACAGCTGCAAAGTATCATACTAAGAGAAGGACTACCTTGAACCAGTATTCTTATATTATAGTGTTTATTTAGGATATACATAGATATTGTGCTTCTTTAATACATTGTTGTTTGCAAAAAATCACTGTAGTAATATGAGTAAAACTGACTTCTGATCATTTCTAAATGTTCATTCGAATAGGTGACTCAACAATTGAAAGCGGGCAGCATTACTGGGAAGTTATAGCTCAGAAGGACTGCAAATCCTACAGTGTGGGCGTTTCATATAGAACAATTGGAAAGTTTGACCAACTAGGGAAGACAAACACAAGCTGGTGCCTACATGTAAACAACTGGCTACAGACATCATTTGCTGCAAAGCATAACAACAAGGCCAAAGCCCTGGAAGTACCTGTACCATGTAGAATGGGTGTTTATTGTGACTTTGATGGAGGTAACATTTTATGATTCGGAGGGTTGGCCAAGCAGTACATGACTTTGGCCTTTTTTTGTTTTTTAAAACTTTTTTTTTTTTTAACAGTTTTTTTTTAATGAATGTACTTATTACATGGTCATTGGTTTCCACCCCCATAAAAAGAAAATTTCTCTTTATCTTATTTGTTGGTATCTTAATGCAGCATTCAAGGCTTGTGGTTAACATTTGATAATTTGTGGTCTTGGAGCCATATTTCCCATTACTTAAATGCTGTCTTAATGGAACATAGAAATAAAGTTGACTTTGAATGAATCTTAACACATACACAGTATACTATATTAAAGGCTGTCTACATGGCCAACCATTGCCAAAGAAAAACTTCTGTTATTGATATTTACATAGTACCTTTACAAAGTACATTTTGAGAACCTTTAAGTGAATCACCATTATTAATTATATACTTTTATGTTAACCTCAATGGTGTGTTTATATGCTACAGTATAGTAATAGTCCATTAACCTCTGTTAACAGTTCTGAATTTTTTATTTTTTTTGCAGAGCAAAATTTTTTTATCTCTAACTCTTGTTTATTTTTTTCAGGTCAACTTTCATTTTACAATTCAGACACAAAGCAGCTACTTCATAGCTTTAAAACAAAGTTTACTCAGCCAGTTGTACCTGGATTTATGGTTAGTAGAAATTCTATAATTATATTCCTTAACTATAGATTTAAAAAAAAAACCCATATAATTTAAAGACTTTGGGCCGTATTCAGAGATCCGTGTGGCGATCGGATTGCAATTATACGCACGGCGCAGGCCAAACCCCTTCACAAGCATGACACTCCCCTCTCTCGGCTGTGCTGTCAGAGACGCCATAGACCACATGTAACTTTCCGAGCGCATTCCCGTGCGTATGTGTCCTCCGTACATGCGATTCATGATAGTCGCGCCCACTTTCCTTCATTTTAATGCCTCCCCCGCCCATTTTTATGTACATTTTCCTGTGCGTATATTTGCGTCGCATATCCGTCCGTAAGGCACTTCCGCTCGTATAGTCTACGTCAACTATGTAAATAAAGTTATTACGCATGCGCAGTTGGTCCGATCGGAAAAATACGCACGGGACTAGCCGAGAAATCGGATCTCTGAATACAGCCCTTTATGAGACCTAAGCTGGATTTTGAATAGAAACAAATGTCTTGTTTGTTTATTATTCTCGCTTACAGGTATGGTGTGGTGGGATCACATTGTACACTGGTCTCCAGGTTCCAAGTGCTGTCAGAACACTTCAGAAAACTGAAAATTCATCTAGCAGCTTAACCAGTGTTGTCCAATAACATAGCACCTTAAAGCGATAAGATGGAGAGTTTGCTCTGGTCTGAGTGGGTTGTTAGTTATTTTTAATTTAGTAACATTGCGGTGCTGTTCACCAAAAGTAAGAGCAAACTGAAAACTTGGGTTATTCACCCCTGGCTGCTCTGAAGCTTCAGTGTCCTTTGTGCCTGACCATGCTGCTCAGATCTGATGTTTGCATCTGTTGTAAATGATTTAACAATAGACTGAGTAAATAGGGGCTATACAGGCAGAGAATGAACAATATGCCATAGTTGTAGGTTGTTTTTGTGACTATGGATGCAACTTGTGCAACTTACCCTAGGCATATTAAACAAATTGATTTTTAAATTATACACACCACCCTCTGTACTTTTTGGGGTGGGTCTCAGTGTTGTGTAGAGAAAATATGGTTTTAAAAAAAGACTGTTCCTTTTAGTTTGCTGTACATATACTGACAGGAAATGCTTCTTCTCAATATTGTTTGTTAGTCCTCCTGGAAATGTTCATATTGTGCACATAAGGTGGGAATGTGTGAAACTCATTGACAAAAAGAAATATGGCTTACAATAATAGGAGCAATAGCATACACCAGTGATGGGCAGCCTGATAAACTATGGGCAAAGAGCTGCACATTACCTTTAAACAAGATGGACGGAATAACAAATAACACAGAGAAAGGAGCTAGGCTACCAATTACCTATCACTGGTATATGTTTTATGAGGGGGTTAATGCCACAGAGGACCAAAGTACATAAGAAGGGTGAAACTGAACTGCATCATGTTGAACTGTGGTTTCATATTTCAAAGCAAGCTAAAAAAAATTATAACAATAAAATCATCATTCAACCACCTCCACGATGACACGTAGAGGGGTGTCTATTGTAATGCTGTCCGACATATTATTAATAAAGATTAACAATATCTTCACTTTTTAACACACATTTCTGCCCACTTTTTTTTTTTTTTTTTACTTTTTACTCATTGGTATTAAGTGCCATCATCCCATAACTATGGGCCGGATCCAGAACTAGCCTTATATTGAAACGATACGCAGATTACGTACAATAGCTACTACGCATTCGCAGTAGCTACTGTTTATTGAACTACGTCCGTCTATGGAAGACGGACGTAGTTCTGGATCCGGCCCTATATCGTTAGGTGGCATCATCAAAAGTACCAGATTGACATCTCAAGGAATGAGCATTGATTCTGCCTGCTGTGAGAGTTTTGGGATGGCAGTAGTTATAACCATTAACCTATAAGACATGCACTGTAATTATACACATAATACATATTTTATGTTCCTATATCCTTCTTCTTGTATTTCTATTTATTTTTGCATTTTGCGTTTGTAAATTTAATTGAGAAAAAGGGATTTTAATTAAACGAAGGAAGATCTACATAGAATTGTTTTAATATAAAATTTCCACCCCCACCGCAAATGTTTTCCACATTTAAAGTTTAAGTAGTATTATTTATGACCAAAGTTTGTAGATTCTCTGTATTTTTAATGAGTTCTCATTTACACATCACAACCTCCAAGGCTCACAGGTCATTGGATTACAAATGCACAATAAATAAGTCTACACATAGCAAAATGAACTTGGTATCACTTACTGCCAGTAACGAGTAATGGTCTCAAAATGTACAAGGTAAAATTCACTTATATATATTTACTTACTTGCTGTGAATTTATAAATGCATGATAGGTGGATGTCCCTTAATGAGGCAAAGTGTACTTGCCTACAAGTTGAACAATCCTAATCCACATGTAAAGATTGCCACACACATAATATCAACAGACAACCAACAACGATTATGAGAGTAAGGGAGAAACAAGTGTATATGTGCAAGCTAGGAAATTTTACCTATCAACTCTGATTCTGTTTTTACAGTTGCTTTCCCTCACATCTCACTTTGCAATATGGTTTTGCTCAGGTCCACACCTGCCCTTACTTTCAAAATGTGGAAAAGATATCATGTTAATTGGGTATTTCAAAATAATATGTTGATGATTTAATGGATCAAAATGTGACCTTGGTGATTTGGTTCCATAGAAATGAATGACAGCATACCGGATGACTGTCATTCTTTAGATAAAAAGACAGATTTTATGAGGAAAATATGCATGGGGTCCCTCAATATATTATCAGCTTTAGCACTGACAAGTCTGCATTGATTGAGGGTAGACCCTCAAAAAAACCTGTGGGGGGAGCCCTTTTCCCAAATACAACCAACTCTAATGCCAATATTACTAGGGCTCTTCCTGCCTTTAGTATAACATTCTTTTATATACACAGAGGTAGGGTGTAAGAAGACACTCACTTTTCATCTCTCCCTCTGATGTCAGCTGACACGATAAGTATGTATTGTAAGAGCAGACAAATGACTGCTAGAGTCAGATTCTGATGCTGATCTGATAAGTTGTCTAGCGGCAGATGATATTTTATTTGTTTATTAACAGTAAGCAGCGCCATCAGATTACGAAGCACTTTACAATCATTGGCCCAGATCCTGGGCTACGGCCGACATATTTCAGTATGTGGAGTACATTTCAGTGAATATTTTATGGTTAAATTAATTGCTAGGTCTGGTAATCTAAAAAAAAGAAGTCTATATTTTATGGCCAGTTTATGATTGAAATAATCCTAAAACCCATTCTATATAATGATGATCTATCCTGGTTTCAGCAAATGTATAATTAACTAATTTAGTCATGCTCCAAAATGTATACTTATCTTTTATATAAAAGATATCTTCCCTGCTTCTGTAAGAGCTGAAGAAGTAGCCTATTCATATCTTTGTGATATACGAATGGTATTTTCAGACATGTACAACATTTTTCTGTATTGTTACAGCTGTTTTAGATGTGTAGCAACTTATTTTGTCATGATGACACATCGCACTGATATGTGTAAAATAAACCAACATAGATAATGGTATGGTCTACATATTAGGAGAAACATAACATGAACTAAGCTGGTAGCGTGAAAATCAGGAGCTCTGAGTGGTACCCGCTACTGCCATCACTAGCCTTTACCAGTCAATGTTTGTTTCCTTTTGAAAGTTGCTGTAAGCAACTGAATTCTTGGATTGCCTATAAAAAGCAAGTATTGTAGTGCCTCTATGTAGTTCTTATAGTACCGATTTTGCCTTGAGAGGGCACCAGTAGTGTTTATAGGAAATTATATATATATATAAAAAAAAACACACACACTTTAAGTGTCCAGATACCTACCTTAAATTTTACGAATAGGTCTGCCCCGACACATATGGCGGAGATACGACCGTCGTAATTTGTGTGCTGGACCCTTTTTCATACCAGCCGGCGTACGTAACAAATTTACGTACGCCTGCCGGCATGCATGCGTAAGTACTTTGTGCCTCGTGCACAAGTTAGATTCCAGGGGAATTACACTCACGGCGTGTACGGACCTGAGGATCTACCCCATTGATACAAATGACCTTTATTAAAAATATTAAAAAAATACACTTGGTATTTTTTTTTTTTTTTAACAGAAATGTTATGGAAAAATGTGTGATATGTATGATAAGTTTGCCATGTCATTTTTTCACTATTTATCTGATTTGCCATGTCATTTTTTCACTAATGATCTGAAAAATTAAACAAGGGGTGTGTTTTGTGCGAATTAATTTCATAAAGTCTTTTTGTGCACTTTCAAACTTTGCAGTTTATGAAAGTAAAAAGTGCAGAAGAAGTCATTCTTCTTGTGGTAGACTGAAAATAGCAATGTCAGATTTGTTACCTAGGCTCCATAGACATTGCATCGTATCAAACTTGGTCTTGGAAAATGGCACCAAATGATATATACTCTTGTTTTAACATACTATGTTATTCTAATTCGGTATTCGCTCTAAAATATAACTGATTTATAGTTGAAAATGCGATTCCACAAATTAGTTCCAAAAAAAACATTTACCGGTATATAAATTTATGATATGTAAACTTTAAATATACACATATGTGACGATTATCAGCAAGTAACCTTACAACAGCCTATGGGAGCAACAAAATATTTCATAGCGTTGAATGTTTTTAGCATGATGCAAATATTACAGTGCAGATGAACAAATAGTGTAGTTTTTTTTTTTTTTAGACCTGCACCTAGCTGATTTAAAACATTTAAAACTGCATGCTAATTTATTAGCTAAAATCTTGTATTTACCAGAAGATAATTTTGCATCAATTCTCATTAGCAATTAAATCACCTTCATGAGAGAAGCTTATGTTTATTACTGTGGGAGACATGGTCACCTGTAAATTGTATATTAATGGGAACATGTAAAACAAAATTCACAAGTTTTTAATATCAATCCTAACGAATTATAGGTAAATACCTGTAAATTTTACATTATCACCTAAATTTTGAAAATGCAAACATGTATTTAGAAATCATTCTTCTCCATTTCTATAGCTTTATTTCTCATGTTCATATACTTGGCTTTTTAACCATGAATTTTCTAGCTGTATTACTAATATCATCTGAACAGTAATGCTACTGCTCTGATAGGACCTGTCTATTGATCGCTTCTCTGTTGTACAGAGATTGTGTGATTTACGCTGCCATAGGGCACTATTAAGTCACACAAGCAAATCAGTGGTCCGTCTGACCATTGATCCGCTCATAAATACCTAATACCTCCCCCCGCCTACTCTAGGTGAAGCACAGCTCCTATCCTCGTAATTCCTATCATATGGAATGCCCTCCACTCAAAACTCCCCACTTTGCGTGCGTAAGTGGGGTGACGTTTGCAGGTCTGGATCTGGTCTATAGTTATCAGACTTTTACATGTATTGTAACCAGAATTCCAACTGCTAACAGAGCTAATCAGTGATTTAAATACATAATATTATTAAAGGCAATAATAAATAATTGTTTTTCAGCCCTTGATAGGAACTTTAAATACTAAATTTGCCACAAGGTTTGGAATATATGGACAGGACCACCCTGGCCATATGGTGGTGCTCTTACATTTTCAGGCGTGAAAGGGACATATTTACTTGTTCTAATAACACTTTAGTCCTTCACTTTTATTAAATGTCATACCATGTGTTTGTGGAATGTAACAGAACGCTGTGCAATTCAGTGTTTATAGCACCTGTTCTAAAAAAACAAAAAATACCATGGATGTACTCTAAGTCTGCCAAACTCTGGATCAGTGTGTCTGCTTTAACGTATTTCTAGGCTTGAATCAGACTTCATATTTGGGGCTCTATTTACCTCTTCTTTTCTCTGTGAATGAAGTTCACCTATCTTCATTGCGAGCCTGGCAGCTTGCTTCATAGTATTTACTAACACTAACTTCTGTGAGGTCCCGCGATGATCAGCCAGGACTTCATTCATACTAAGTATGAATGAAGTCCTGCACATGCGCAGTGACCCCATTGCAGGACTTTACAAATGCCAAGTCCCGGCATGAAAAACACTGCATGCCGGGACTTGGAAATCGGCAGTCAGGGCATCGCCCAGGCAGGTACTTTTAATCCTGTCTTCTCTTTTATTACTATTGCTCTTTTTTTTATAAAAATTAACTTTTATTACAATTAGGGGATTATTGTTCTTTATTTATAAAAATGTACTTTTATAAAAAAAAGTTAACTTTTTTTTTTTAAACTTTACATACATATAGATGTATGCCAGCAGTCTCCACATATATACCACCCCTTTCCTTTCCCATATAACAGCTATTAGAGGGAGGAAAAGAGTGGTATATGCGGACATTGCATGGGCTGATGTTAGTTTTACGCTGGGAGTGGAGTGTAAAACTCCGCTCCGGCATTTAGTAAATACGAAAAAGTTCATTTTTATATGAAAGTGAGTTTTCACTTCAAAACTGGCACTATAGCATGAAAATGAAGGTTGTAGATAGAGCCCTTTGATGGATTTGGATCCACAAGCAATCCATAAGATTCAGAAAGATAAGCTAGAGGTGAGTTGCCCTATCCAGACTTCTGTGTTGTGGGACAACAGGCTTCTGAACTATTTTCTGTGCAGTCTGATTGGACATCACCCAATTTTGTAATCAGCAAATGTGAAAACTATAAACTCGTATCGCGATGGGCTTGGTTTCCCAGGCACTCTCGTGAATACATGATTACAGGGGAGATTGGCTTGTGTTGCATTCAGAGATCCAAATGAAGCACAATCGAGCCTTACTCCTGCAACTGGTATGTGTTTCTTTCCAACAGTGTTTTATGATTATCCCTTTTAATATTACTGGTCCTTTGAGATGAAATGGCTTGGAACAGGATAATCAACATGTGCTTCAGTGAAGGTTGGTTTCCGAAGATCTCAGAAAATTGTTATTGTTTGATGAGATTTATTGTTACTATTAAATTATTTTTTCCATCTTGGTTCTGGGCAATGCTGTACTGTACGATAGGTTTTCTGTGTGGGGAAAGGGGGTTACGTGAAAGTACTAGATATAATATAGAAAGTACTGAACTCCTGCTATAAGTATTATAACTGAACTGTGGGGAGAAAATTCACTAAGTATGTCTTCCTTTTAGTATGTTGCAATAAAAAGTGGGGACAAAAAGGGACATAAAATGAACGTCCACAATACCCAATGCCACTTATCACATAAACAATGGGGACAGTACAGGACAGGCTTTCCCAGTTGCACATGTGCAGTATGAATGGAACAGGTGACTTACACATCCAGCGTAATCTATTAAGTCTAGAGTCAGTTCTAAATGTAGAATTGGAAAAATGACTATTATTACTACCAAATGTATACGTTTACATTTATAAATCAAATCACCACACCGCTACATAACTGGGGAGAATTAGAAAACAACCAATATGGGATTTCACTTTTTTCTCCTCACCTATCTCAATGCAACCAGGCATGAACTGATCATTATATATTGTATGCATTAATTTGCTCTGTGGACCAGATCAATTCAAATTAATTTGCAAACGGACCTACGATTAACGAATGCTTGGGTATCCACAAGCGCTGGTCTGTAATATCCATCATGCTATTGCTCCACTAACTACTCCCCTCACACTAACAGATTTCTCATAGCCATAGCAAACCTTAACTTTTCTGACTCCTGTGAACATAAATTTGCAGTGGTTTGTAAGTCTGGATCGATACTTAGAGTGTTGACATGCCTATACTGTACAATGTATAGTATCCAGGTATATATCCAGGTCATACCTACAAGTAATTACAACCCAGCCCCTCTGTCATAAATATCATTCTACAATACTCCATGTAAATTGAGTGTAGATTGGGTAGAATATGTTCCAACCTTGTAGCACGGATGTAGCTCATGTACAAAGATTGTGGGGAAAGGTCAAGTTGGCAACCTGTTCCACTTTCTCGATCCACAAGGTCACATCACCCTGTTGCAAGATTCGCACCTAAAAGGGAGCTTGGGAATCAAAAAGCCTCACTGCCATTGGATCCTATGAGCTATACTGCAGTAATGCTATGCTTTGCAGATTTTTCTTAATGCACTTGAAATTCATATAGTGTATATGAAGAGTGTATATGTATTCGAGACATTACATAGGTCTCACTGTAATGGGTTGCCATCTTGGTTTTTCCCCTCCGACCCCTCCCCCAGAATTTTTTTTTTATCACTTGGACCACTCCCATTGACCGGCATGCGATTCAGCACGTCCCATCCCATTGTTCAAGGTGTATAGATTTAAAAAATATATATATATCTAGAATATCTGTATTTAAATTCAGTCAGTAAAAATAAGTAAACTAAGTAAATAAATAAATTAATTAATTAATTTAAAAATAATTATAATGATAAAGTAAGAACTGAAAAAATGTTTTATTCTTCAGCACTAAATTTATTTTTCTTGCCATACTGTCCCTAACACACGTAACAGTAGTACACAAATTTGCGAGCTCACAATTCGCACATGTATTGACGCACACATAATCTGCCTAAGAGCTACATAGTTTGAAAACGCCTGTTGCATAGCCGTACGCATCTTGCACGCTTCGGAATGTGAATTAAATTTAAAAATACAAATACAATTTTAGTTCGAACAACGGATGAATGCTCTGAAGAGTTATGTCATTCAGAAACGATGGTGACTAGATCCCCTTCATCAGCCATGTGACTCCTGAAGTCACATGTTTTTCAGTGCTGGCTGTGCTGCAGGAGATTGGGGTAAAATAATGGCGTCTCTGTCCTAATCTGTTGTGCAGGGTGGTGTGTGTGAGATGGGAAAGTGAAAGAAGGATTAGCACATAGTTGGCAACTCTCCCTGAATATCAGGGAGACTCCCTGAATATATGATAATCTCCCTGACTCCCTGAAGTGTTTGTCAATCTCCCTGACTCTAATTTCATTCATTGAGGTCTATGGAGATGGCCAATTTCATGGAGGCTAAGATGTAATGAAAGACTCAGCTGCAGTGTCACTTTTAAGATAGTACTGAAAGTATTCACTGACAATTTAATAATCAATAAATACTGATACTGCCATTTTTATTGTAAAATAGTTTTCCTGGCAGTGCTAGATACACCTATGGGTGGGGCTATTTACAT
>WWET01003472.1:72337-91882 GCA_011038615.1 Limnodynastes dumerilii | reverse complement strand
GTATAGTACAAAACACTATTATGACATTTTTCTAATTACATTTTTGCACTACCTTTATGCTGTTATCTCTGGCATATTTAATCTATTTCTATGGTCTTGTTAGTCTGTCTGTAATATACAGCACACATTCATATCTAGTAGAAAACCAAGCAGTGTAGAGCATGACATAAATATATTTTAACCTAAAGATGATGTGTAGAATGTTATATACCGGTATTTATAGTTCTATTATTCAGCTCCAGATTAATGCTGGTTCCTAATAGTAATTCTGTGACAGTATGACAAATGCACACGTTCAAATTTGTGTATGACGGACAGCTAAAAGTGTTGTAAAAAAAAAAAGCCTCAAGAAGCCAACCAGACCTGGATCTTGCAGCCAAGTACTGGTAGAGGCAAAGCAGGGAACAAATGGCACAGTACTACTACTATCAGCACTAGGTATTATTTATGCTGGCTCCTTCAAGAGCTTGCACATGCTAGTTTCTATATGATCAGATCCCCAAGCTACAGACTTATGATACCGAGATCCTCTGTATGGGTCTAAATGTGTTCTATTTGGGTAGCATAATGAAAGTGCATGCTCAGGAAAGAAAAGCAACATAAAATCCTACGGCTTCCAGGTAAAGTTGGTCCTGAGCTTATGCCATATAGGTGAATGCCTAGTATGCCATTGCTCCAGGGACACAAGCTAAAATCTTGCCTGGGGCATGACACTGGTCATTCTTGCACTTGGTGAACTACCAGAAAATCCTAACATCCACAGACAGTTGAAATATTTGTAAAACTCCCTTACACTCCCTTTTTGCTGTATATAGTATCGACTATTCGACTATAGTATTTGACACTACTATAACTGCCCCATATGACAACTGCCCCATATGAATGTTGAATACTTGGTTGTTAGACTTGCTACTTTCACAGTTAATTGCAGCTCCCATCGGGAAAACACAGAATTTTTAAAGGTGTTTTTCCACTGATTTCATCCAAAATGTACATAACCAGAATCCAATCAGCATGACTATAATTTCAGACAGTGCCCCTTCAAATACATGGGTAATGCTGGATACACTATTGTTTATCATACTCAAGTATAGCAGCAAGAAGCAAGACATTTCTTCTGACTGTCATTAAAGTTGGTGCAAAGCTTTGACTGACTTGGACAGTCACCCACAATCAGAACTACTCAACAAAGTCGCGGTTCCTAGAACTGTAGCTAGCCATCTGTTGTCAGTCCCCGGTCAGAAACTCCCTTTTGCGAAAAAGGGACATCCGAAAGTTCCTTTTAGGATGTCCCTATTTCGAATGCTGCACTCCTTATAATTTTTTTGCCGATCAGCATACTCACCCATTCTTATTCGGAAATCCCTCCGCTGCCGCTATCGCCGGACCGCAGGAAAGGTGAGTAACCTCTCTGTGTGCGGGGTAGGGAGGGTTAGGGTCAGGCTGCAGGGAAGGGAGGGTTAGGGTCAGGTCAGGCTGCGGGAGATGGAGGGTTAGGGTCAGGCTGCAGGGGAGGGAGACTTAGGGTCAGGCTGCGGCAGATGGTGGGTTAGGGTCAGGCTACCAGGAAGGGAGGGTCAGGGTCAGGCTGCCAGGAAAGGAGGGTTAGGGTAGTGAGAGGGGAGGGTTAGGTTTAGAATTAGGGAAAGGAGTGGGGGGACTATTTTACTTAATTTTCGGAGCACTGAAAGCTCGGCGCTCCGTGGATGGATTGCGGTGCCTCCTCGAGGTATATGCAATCAAAATCCCAGCCAGTTCGAAACTGGCTGGGAGAGAACGGCCCTATCGCAATAAGGCCGTTCTAACCGGGGACCCACACCCCCATCCTAGCCATCATCAAGCATAATAATCTATTCTCAAGGATCTCTGAGACTGGGATGGGTAGGGGGTTCTAATCCTACAGTTACCTGAGATCAATTTAAAAAGTATTTTTAATAGCAAAATATTCTAATTTTTATGACTGAGAAAATATTCTGCTAATGTAATGAATATTATGAGTGACAGGTGCAGTTTTGTGTGGAAATATACATGCGTGTAGCATTGTCAAAGATAGCAGGTTTACTTCATGTACGTCTTTTTCATTACTATTTATTGCATAGTCCACATACATAGAAATTTGGCTGCTGATTGTGGCCTTAGTAATAGTGAACCGTGTTTACATTTAAGAGTGAATTAGGTGCAGTCAGAACCACATCTAACTCACTCATCCTGACCCCTAACCCTCCCCTATTTTTAGGTACCTTATGGCACTTAAGAGTGCCATGGGGCTACCTTACCTTACAGTGCGTAGTTTCCTTCTTAAGAACTGCTCTCTCCGTCTCCTCCCGCCCTCCCCGGCTAATCTAAATCTCTCTCCCCTCCCACTTCTAACTAAATCCTCCCCGAGGCGGCATTCTTCTTCCTAAACTACTCCGTGCGATCTCTAAAGACCGCACAGAGTCAATCTATGTACCTAACTGGTACGTAGATTGCATAAATGACCTACTACGCATGCATAGTAGGTCATTTCGGGAGATCACGCACTTAAGAAGCAGGAGCTTCTTAAGTGTGAATCGGGTCCAGTGAGCTTATGTAGAGACAGTACACACACATTCTATTGTGCTTGGGATTCTATGCCAAACAATAAAAAATAAAGTCACAGATACCAAGGAAAGTAAGCATCACATTTTAGAGTAAATTTGTTGTATTTTTTTATTTTTATTTAAATAACTGCTCCACCATTTGTTCTTATATTATAAACCTTGTGCTACAAAGAACTACATTTAGTCCATCTTTTCACAAAATGTCAGTGTTGAAAGCCCTACTAATATTCCACTTATCTTATCTCTTGTGATTTGGGATTTCCCCAACAGTATTCCTGACCACAATCAGCCCAGAGCGGCAGTTCTGTCTTTGTACTTTGTACCTGTGCAGAGTAGGGTTGATGCTGGGGAGGGATCAGTATGGATAATGGATCTCCCTGGAGGAAAAAAAAAATCTACAAGCATCTCTGGGACCAGCAGTGACACGCGTCGGACAAAGAGGCAGGCTTCCTATAAATGTGACTGAGGGTTTCACATTCAGTGCCTGGCTGGACTGCCTACACACAACTCTGAATGCTGTCTGAAGGTGCATAATGTTCAACTGGGAACTCTGAACATACACAACTAAGCTGATCACTGAGGATTTTACAAAAAAAAACATATCAACAGTAAGTTTCTTACAAATGGTTACTTATGACTTGCATTATTTGGATTACTAGGTCCAGAAACTATACATGCAGCTTTTATTTCCAATATATGTATTTTTACTACTTAAATAGTGTTACCAATGTGGTTATCGCACATTTTCTAGTCATTATGGTCTTGAATATCATTGCTCTATTTGAATATGAACAGACTTTATACTACATTGCAATGCTAATCCAGCCAATATTGAAAGTATTGGTACAGAAATGTATTACATTATTTTTTGGGGTCTTTTTTTATTATTATTATAATCTGCCATTTTGTTTTGTCATTTCAAAATATTATGCAGAGGTCGAAGTCATCCTCCAGCTGTCATTAATACTACAACAAGATTGTAAAGATTCTCTATATTGTTATATGATGTCTATAAAGCCATCTTTTACAAGTAAAGATTGTTTCATTTTGACTATTTCTTATCCTCTGTAACAGCTTGGAAACAAAAATCCCTGAGAGGTCCACCTTCTACATGATCAGATGTATATTGCATAGTCTGGTGTCACTGCTATACTTGCAGTTATGAATTACTCTATCATTTTGTTCATATTAAGCACTATACATGCAGAGGTTTCACATAATATCACATAATATCTGCTTTTAGAACATTCCCTAAATATTTCAGATTTTGTACAACACAAAATATTGTATTTATCTTATACATTAATTTTTTTTTTGCATATTTGCCAAGAACATTGTCAAAGCAAAATACTAATGTAGCTTAATTAATAGTTATTTATATATAACCTTATAATGTCATTGTTTATAATCAAAATTCTGTTGCAAATTTTTCTTCTAAAGGAGATATTTTGTAGCTTGAAATAAGCAACACAGCATTTTATTTTTTAGCTATATTGTCAATAAAATATATTGCTGTCAATAAAAAATATTATTTCAAATTAGATTAACCATGATAATTAAAACAATCTAGTAATAAAATTGATTTCTGAAAATTATGTTCTTTAAAGCTGAGATATGAGTCTTGAGTTTTCCCCCAAATGAATGTACTCTAAATGTGATTTGTATTTGGAATGGTAAAATAAAAAGTCATATGTTAAACAGTAAGCTGGCAGAAAGGAATTTAGTGTAAGGTTTATTTTTATTTTGTACCGTATTTCCTTTATATATGTAAATAAACACGGATTGAAAATTTTGACTTATTGTTTGTTATAATCCTTTGTAGACAATCTTCATAGAAAATGACACGTAAGATCTTTACCAACACCAGGGAGCGATGGAGGCAGCAGAATGTTAATAGTGCTTTTGCTGAGCTGAGAAAACTCATTCCCACCCACCCTCCAGACAAGAAGCTAAGCAAGAATGAAACTCTGAGATTGGCTATGAGATATATCAACTTTCTCATTGACATCCTTGGAGACCAGGCTATAACAAAAGTTGGAGCAACTTCCCAAGCAAATATTTTGGGTATCTTTGAACCTGAGCCACAACTGCAAAGCAGCATTGGAGATTGGACTGTGATGGATCACTGCAGCGACTCTTCTCCTGGGACAAGTAGTGACACCCAGGACTGCTGGTCATTAATTAACTCCCCGTAGCAAAGACTGAAAAAGTCAAATGGTATTTGCCTGTTTTAAAAGCGTTTGTGTGAGTCTACCTACTGTATTTATAAAGCCGTTAATTTATTATTTAGATTCCTTTTTTAAGTTAACAGCCTGGCAGATGAATATTTTGGAAAGTTCAAGTTAAACTCTGCTTGTCTATTACTCTAAAATAACTGTTTTCAAACAGAAAATACATCTAATGCAGCAGAAGAAGCATTTTTTTCTTTCTTTATTTGAAATGAGGAAGAACACTAAAGCTTCCTTGCTCATAAAAGAATCCTAATATTTAATGTGTTTACATATTTGCGTAACCATATTACCATAGCAAACTGGATTTTAAATGACATTCTTATTTAATACTGCCATACAAAGGTATGTTCAATATGTAACCCAGCAATGGAAAGCAATCCACTCATAAAATACAGTATAATAAACTGTGATTACTTTGGAAAAGTATTCATTTGTCCATTTAATTTAAATGATAGCACTTAATTCAGAAGCATATAAGAGACATGAAAAGTGACTGTGCAATAACGCATCCCTAGAGCTAACCATAGTAGCTATAAGGAAAATGTTAGACTCCTGAACAAAAGTAAAAAAAATATGTACATTATTATCATAAATTTGAAAGTGATAAAATATAACTATAATCTTTGAAGGCAACAGAGTTTTGAGATTTATCAGTATTGCTGGGAAGGTAAACAGTGATTCTAAAGGATGCATTTGCAAAAAAAAAAATATATATATATTTTGTTGGCAATTTAAAACCACAGTAATTTACTGATGGTGATGTGTAGTGCTTGAATTATATTTTCAGCCCCAGTCATTAAGCCAGTACCTTCCTCTTATATTGTGAGGCAAGACAGTTGTACAGCATTCAGTGTAGTCTAATTTATCATAAGCGGGTCTAGTGGTTATTCTTGAAGTTTTGGCTAAACCACAGATAGTTTAAAGAATGTTGCTTGGCACAAACACCTCTTTTAATCTTCTGAAGTGCAGCTTTTTTTCTGGCTGGTTTTCTAAGCCACTTTTTCATTATTCTGGTCATTTGAAATGTGGTGGAATTATTTATTAGCTGTTTTACTAGTGGTATGTCCAGGAGTCATAATTTGATGGTTTAAAAACCATTCGAACCTACAACAACTCTTCTTCTTCATTTGTTCCTATACATGAATAATATAAAGTAAAGCTTTCCATTCTATGTTCTAAGAAACTGCAACACAGATCTTATATGTCAATTTGTGCCACAAACTTAACCCATTTGTGGATTCCAAATATGGTCAAACATCCTGGAGTGTTCAATGTTCTTGGTAATATGCATGAATCACGAGTGTAGGGGGAAAAGGAATACCCTACACATGGGAGCATAATTAAAAAAACAACTATAAGGTACAAAATGTTAGCTTTGCAAAGACATGTCACTTTCCAAACTTTATTGTCTATAATGTGTTTGACGTTATTTATTGTTTTTATTTAACCAGATATGGAATATCTGTTTCCAATAAAAATGACTAAGCAATGATGTAACTGCACTTACCAAAGAGTTTCTTCCAAGTCTTTAAATGTGTCAAATGAATATTTTGTAGTTATTTGTTATTATAATATTCCAATAAATTATTGCATTTTGTTTGAAACTTGCACGTTTGCCTGAAAGAGCAGTTTGATCATTAACAATTGTGCTTTAATATTACTTCTGCTTCTAGTACTAGCTGCTGATCATTACAATCTATGACATTTTTCCAAAATATGAATACATTGTTGAATAATAGTCTGTGGATTGAAGAAGCATCTTCTGAGAATATATTTACTGCAAACAATGATGTACAAAGCGATAGTTCTAGCTTCCCCAATGTCCATGTATGAAATGGTGACTTGTCCCTGCACAGATTATTGCATGTTCTACTGCTATTTTCCTCCAGTCATAAGTGACAAAATACATGATATATTGCATGAAGGCTAAAGAAGCCAATTATGTTTAGCCACAGAGGGATGCATTCTCTGGATGAAAATGATATTTCCAAAAGCTCATTTTCATGTCTTGTATTTTAAAAATATACTTAATTATAAGTTTTTCCTAATGAATGGGTAAGTATTTTTCAGCAACATACCCATTCATTGGCTTTGCGAAACCCATCACCCAAGAGGTTACAGTATAAGGGGAGTCTTAGGGTCAGTCTGCGGGGAAGGGAGTGTTAGGATCAGGCTGCGTGGAAAGGAGTCTTAGAGTCAGTCTTTAGGTAAGGAAGTCTTAGGATCAGGCTGGGGGAAGGGAGGGTTAGGGTGAGGATTAGGATAAGGTTGGGGTTGGATAAATACTTGCCACTGTGAATTTGTGCTGAGTAACTTCAATAACAGGAGATATCAATCATTGAGCCACTTCGAAAATGATTGGTGTAAAATGGCCCTTTCATAAAAGGGCGATTCTTACTGCCGACCCACACTCAGCCCATAGATCAGTCTGACATGGTACAGATAAACCAAAAAAAAATGGTCTAAGGCGGAAGATGTTGACTGCATCATCTAAATATTCTTCTAATATTGTGAAGATGGGGGTGTACTTTCATTTGAAAAAACTTCTTGAAAGTATAGAGAGGAAAGGTGCACCTTGATTTGACCAGACCATTATTAAAGTGTAGAGGTAGAAAAACAAGCACCCAATATCTTGGTTTTTAGTTTCCAAACTCCCTCTGTTTATTATCCCACTTACCGCTGTCATTTCTCTAACCAGATAATTCTCTAATTATTCTTTTATCCACCTCAGACTAAAGCTGGCCACACACTAGAGCGGTTATCAGCCAAAACGCAAGATTATCGTGGATTGGGCCAAATATCGCTCTAGTGTGTGGTAAAGATTTTTTTTCTAACTAGTGATAAAATGTTACGAAAACGCTCAGCCCCTATTATCTCATCTTATGGAATTCTTGAATGATTATTGTTTTTCGTTAGCAAAATTGTGCAGTGTGTGGGCATTTTCGATAATCATTCAATATTTCCAAGGAGGGAGGGCAGAGCGCTTCAGAACCCCACACGCTGACAGGCTGCAGCACTGTGTCCTCTCTCCCTCTGTCTGGCTATACAGCGCTGTCAGCGTGATTTTTTCATTGATAATATTTTTTTTTTTGCGGCCAACCAGTAAGCTGGCTGCATGGGTCTCCTGTCAAGATTGACAGGAGACCCAGCCAATCACTGGCTGCAGGCTCTCCAGCAGAGATTATCGCCCCCAGCCTCTGCTGTGTATGGTGCCGATATCGGGACTTTTCCCCAGGTGAAAATCGTTCCATTTATCGTCAGCCACATGCTGGGAGCGATAATCGCTCTAGTGTGTGGCCAGCTTTAGTTCTATTTTGCTCCCTATAATTTTAATTTAATAGATTACTCACCTTCCATTAGTACCATGCACCGACACTTCACCTTTTATATACAGACTTTTTTTTTATATAAGCTATATAAGTAATGGCAAAGAGGCAAGATATGAGAATTTGTGATTTGGTGAATATTAGGTTCTGTGTAATACTGTAATACTCACTGGTATCATCTATGCTTATGTTGTTGGAGTATACAGAGACTTTTAGTTTCCCAGCCTTTGGAATGCTAAAGGTTGCCTATTCCTGTCTTACATAGGCCACTTTATGCAGTCTCATGCTTCCCTTGTACTACATATATACAAAAAAACATCCTGCAGATATAAGCATAATTCTGATTTAGGTGATATGTCAGAAAAAGCTGAAATCCCCAAGTTCAGTTATTTAGGAGTGCAGCCACTAGTGTGGGATGTTGTCCTGTCACTGAAACAAGCTATTTCCATATAGACAATATGTTGGTAGAAAATGTGATGAGACAATTACCTGACCTTGACTAATTGGACCCTCTAGATCAAGTGAAAGGTTGTGTATGCAATAGCAAAACTGGTATGATATCTATCACATGGACTTTCCAGTTTACAGTGCCTTATGTATTATACAAATGTCATATTTGTGCTACCATTAGCCATAGTGAAAAATTATAATTTCTCATGTTGTGAAACATAACCCAAATGCACGGCCTGATTGAGGGTCATGTGGGCCTGTGGCTGAAAATGATCAAGGACCCAAACTTTATGTCCCTGACAATGGGAGGCCTGGAGATCTGCAGTGTGTAGGGGCCTATTTTCAGATGGAGGCCTGGGACTGTTGTCCCATTAGCCCCATTGTTAATCTTGCCCTGCCCAAATGTAATGCTGTGTAAAGGAAATAAACAATCAGCGAACATTAAATACAAATGAACAATATATATTACCTAAATATGCATCAATGTAAGTGACCAATCTACCTCTGGTTACCAACATATACGTTGTGATTAATTTCTCCTAACAGACTGCAATTATATAGCGTTAACCCAGAAATCACATTTAAATTAATCAATTTTACTTAAGTGCTGGAATGTTTATATTTGAAATACATGTGTTGAGCAGATAAAGTACATAAACCTCACATTCTATAAACAAAGAAATAGCCCACAATCTGCCCAGGTACATTGGCACTCAGATATATAATACACAATTCAATTCAAGCCACTGAAAGATGGCACATGCAACTATTGTATATTTAGTTCACAGCAGACACAGAGAAAAAAGAACTATGAAATGTCAACTAACAACACATTGAATTGAGACCAGTCTATAAAATGTATGTACATAAGTATGCTTTTGGGAGGCATTTGAATAAAACAAACTTGCTTCTGTTCCCAATCCCTCTTTGTCTCTCCGTCTGTCCGCATGTTGACTTTAGAAAGGAAAATCACTAATCCAGGCAATGACTTTGCCATGTGCATGATAATATCCTACATGTGTCTTCTTATACTGAATTCAGTTTAAATTGGGACTTATCTTTAGAGACATTAATGTGATATATGGCACAACTATCTCTGTTGTATTGATGTACATCACATACACACAGCTGACAGACTATACAAAACTTTATCCAGTTGTAACTATTTAAAACATGAAAATGTACAAATACACAAAAATGAAAAGAAGCAAAAGTGGGCCTGAAAGAAATGTCCATTACAATTGACATTTGTTACTTGATGGTTGAGTGATGAAAGCCTGTGGAGAGAATGGACAGCTTAACTACTGACCTAAAGGGTCACAGGTCAGTCCTTCCTTAAATTTCATATGGGCATAACAATGTTTGTATGTAAATCTAGGCATCTACCATCAAGACACCGAATGATTTATACAAAATACCACAATTTTGGCAGCTGCTTGTTTTGGTACTTAATATTACACATTCTCAAGAGATAAATAATGTCGCTTTGCTTTACAACTCTGGACAAGGTTAGTGTCAGTGGAATGATTCAATTATTTGCTAAATTACAGAGCATTAAACAAAGATAAAAAAAAAACATTATTGTGAACCCTGACACAATGAGAACTAATAGGGTGTTTGTTTGACATTGTAGTTTATAGATCAGCATTTTGTTTATAAAAATAATAGCCAAAACAATATTTTTGTTTCAGCTCCTCTTGTTCCGCCCAAGTAAACTCTACCTTAATTTACACAAATTGTTATACCTATTGCTCATCTTCACACCTCTGACTCTTGCTATCTATTCACACCTTCTCCCTGCTTAACATATCTTCCTATCTTTTATAATTGTTCCTGACCATCACATTTTTCTTTTCTCATCAATAATGCAGGGGTACCCAGTTATAGACACATTAGGAACATGACCGGTAGTGATAATGGGCCTGATCCAAAGCAACGGCTGCCTGGGGAATTACGGCCAGCTCTGCCATAATTCCCCTGTTTTGAAGAGGAACAACCTTGATACGCTGCTGCATTCGCACAACTTTCATACGCCGCTTTAAGGGCCGGCGGTCGTAACTATAGTTACGGCTGCCAGCTGTTACGAAAAAGAGGGCTTTCCCCCCCTTTATGCATGCCATAAATCCGCTGTCAAGGCGGAGATAGGCATGCAAATTAGGGAATGGGGTGGAGGAAGCCCCGTTACGATCAGCAATGCGGCCGTAAGGCCACAGAGCTAATCGTAATCGTTAGGGTAGGAATCTGGACACCCGTAGGTCTGGATCCGACCCAATGTAACCATGCTGTATACTTCTTGCCTATTTGTAATCTGAAGTCATTGACTTATAGATGGCCTTGCTTAACAGCAGGCAGCCTCCCAGGTCCTAGGGGAGCACCTCAAAGGATACACTCTGTGCAACATGCCCCTTCTGCACTACTGGTAGTTCAGCCCTTGTATCTTCTGTAAGTACAGTTAAAAAGCAATATGCAAAAGACAGTAAATATGCTACACATCTAAACAAATGCAGTTCATTTAACTAAACCCCCCATTAGTTCATTAGTAGTACAAGGTTGGCCATATTACACAAGTATGGCATTTTAGGTGGAACAATCTTGATACAATACTGCATCCAGGACCATGTGTGTTTGACTCACCCCTGCAAACTATAAATTTGCACCCTCCTGTTTTACAAGTAAACATTTAACCAGTGACTGTCATACATTGCAGCATCCATCTGAGTGTCAAATACAGAACCCATTCTTGCAGCCACAATAAAAGAAAGCCCATCGTAGAAACTGCCATACAATACTGACCACATCCTAGTCACCATTATACAATACAGACTGCATCAGAGTGACTGCCATACCATACAGATAGCATCCTAGTAAACCATCACTACAGACTGCATCCTTGTCAATGCTATATAATACACACTGCATCATAGTTACCAGCATACCATACAAACTACATCCTAGTAACTGCGGTACAATACAGATTGCATCCTAGTCACCATTATGCAACAAAATCAGCATTGCTGTACCCACAATGCAGTAAATAAAAGGTCTCCTTGTGAGTGTCAAAAATACAGAAAACATTTTTGTAACCACAATTTCCAAACACAGATCAGACTTGTGATCATGTTACAATACAAAGATTAATTATATGACCATCACAAAATAACAAATTACCCATCAATTCATCGCCTATAAAAAAATATTTACCCATTAAAAATCAATAAATTCCTCATACCCAATAACAGTTAATTTTCACATAATCAATAACATTTAATATCCCCAGGAGACCTTTTTTTAACTGTTAATTATTGTTTTAAAAAGTATTTTTGAACATTTGACAACGATTTTTGAAACCATGTGACAGTACAGTAATACCATCTTATGCTTCTGATTTTTTTTCATTCTGATAAGATTCAACTTATGAAATGAGAGGAAATTGTCGCTGGACTGTCAGCGCAGTGCAAAGGAGAGGAAGAAATGGCGCTGACCAGTAAGGGAAGGAAGGGTAGGGAGAATCAGTGCTGGGCTGTGGAGTGTCCCTACCCTCGGGAATCTTGAGGGTAGGGTTTGTAGGTCACTTTAAGATATGCAGGCTTGGTCACACAAAGTAATACTGGAGACAGTCTGGAACTACAGAATGCAGACTCGGCAGCAAGGTAATGTTGGAAGCAGATAGGGACTGCAGGAGGCTTGAACTAGGCTGCCATGTACAACACTGGAAGCAGACTTCAACTGCGAAGAATGAAAATGCTAAATGACAAGCAGGAAAATACAGATATTAAATTACAGACAGATAGCAACAATACACACAAGGAAATCCACAGGAGCCAAGTAAAGTACTCAGGATACAAATCATACTGTTTTAAATAGACTGCCATTGCTGCTATTGGTTTCTGGAAACAGATGATAGAGAGAAACAGTATACACTTGACATGTTTCCAAGATGGCAGCCCCAACACAACCCCCTACAGTCCGGTTGCAATCTCCGGTTAGAAAGTGTGGCTTCCGAAAAAGGGATATTCGAAAGTTACTTTTCGAATGTCCCTCTTTCCAAAGCTTACACTTTTAGAATTTTTTTTTCGGAAAGAACAGATCACTCCGCCGCTGCTCACCGGACCGAGGGGACAGGCGAGTAAAGTCTTTCTGCAGGGTTAGGGTCAGGCTGTAGGGGAGGGAGGGTTAGGGTCAGGCTGCAAGTTAGGGAGGGTTAGGGTCAGGCTGCTAGGAAGGAGGGTTAGGGGAAGAATTAGGGGAAGTAGTGGGGGACATTTTTTTACACTTTTCAGAGCACCGAAAGCTCGGTGCTCCGTGGATCGATTGCAATGCCTCCCCGAGGCATATGCATTCGAAATCCCAGCCAGTTCGTAACTGATTCGAAAATCAGCCATACGGACCAGAGTCCCACACCCCTACAGTCTGCTGCTCTGACAAGGATCTAAAAGCTGCAGCTGGAGCTGGTGCAGCTGAGCAGGGAAGCTTTAGAGGCTGGTACACCCCTCCAGCCCCTACTGTGCCTACTGCAATGCAGTCCCTGACTACACCTATCTATTTATCAGATTAATACATAAGAGCAGACAAACTAAGGGGAGTGTCATGGGTGTTGCCTTGCTACGTACTTAGTAAACACGGATCTGTGAATCCTATGTGAGTCCTATGAGATTATGAGCCAAAAAAAAGAAAAGTGAGCTAAAAAAAAGGCTATTTTTATTTGCCTTCAAAAAATCTTTTATGCACACACACTTTGCGATAATCTTAAATTTAGCATCAGATATGTTAAGATCATTTAAATAAAAGGCAGTGCATAGGATGATTGACAGCAAAATTAAAAGTGCATTCCAGGACAGGATTTATAAAACAGTCATTTCCTGTACACAGTAGTTTGCAGTGTATTTTGAAATTCTGCTTCTATTGTAGTGTCATTTGTCTGTTGATGTTCAAGGATTGCCTCTATTTGTTACCCAAAACATCAAAAAGATTATACATAGGTACAGTGAATGCAGCCTAGGGGGTAGATACTGACCCCTGCACACTTTACACTACAAATGGTCTACCCACTGAAATAATTTCACCATTTTACATGTATTCTGCATAGCAGTTCTTTGCAACCGGTGTGCCACAAGAAGCTTATATGTGCCATGTGCAGTGGCGGATCCAAGGGGGGGATCCACCAATAAGGCTGAATGGACACAGAAGGAAGGTTCAATAAGGCTGCTTGGACACACAGGGGGGTGCATAAAGCTGGGAGGAAACACACAAATAGGGGGCAATAAGGTTGAATGGACACAAACAGGGGCAATAATGCTATTTGAACACAGATGGAGGGGGCAATAAGACTGAAAGGACACAGAAAGGGGCATTAAAGCTGTCTGGACACAAAAAGAGGGGACAATAAGACTGGCTGGACACAAAAAGAGGGGCAATAAAACTGAATAGATATACAGTAGAAGGGGCAAAAAGACTGGTTGGATACAGAAGGAAGGGGCAATAAGGCTGTTTGGACACACAGGAGGAGGGGTCAATAAAGCTGGGTGGACACACCCAAAGAGGGGGCAATAAGACTGTCTGGACACAAAGAAGAAGAGGGCAATATAGCTGGTTGGACAAACAGGATGAGGGGGAAAATAAGGCTGACTGGACACAAATAAAGAGGGAGCAATGAGGCTGGATGGACGCAGAAGGAGGGTGCAATAAGGCTGAATGGACACAGAAGGAGGGGATAATAAGTTAAAAGTTAATATTAGTTATAAGCTAACATTAAACATTAGTTATAAGAAAAAAAAGTTATTAGCTGCGATGTTGAATTTATCAAATAAAAAATATCAATTAAATGTAATTTCTGTGTATGTACTTTGCAATTCCTACATATTTTTCTTTTAGTGTGCCGCAGAATTCTGGAAAGGACTTATGTATGCCGAGGGTGAGAAAAGGTTGAGGAGCACTGCTGTATAGTAACACTAAGATGGCCTATTACAGAAATCATTCCACCATTTTACATATATACTCTATAGTAACACTACAGATGGCCTAGCCACTGAAATCATGATACTATTTTACATATGTACTGTATAGTAACACTTCAGATGGCCTATACACTGAAATCATTCCATTTTACATATATATTATATAGTTACACTACAGATCGCCTATCCACTGAAATCATTCCACTATTTTACATGTATACTGTATAGTAACACTACAGATGGCCTACCCACTGAAATCATTCCACCATTTTACATGTGTACTGTATAGTAACACTACAGATGGTCTACCCACTGAAATAATTCCACCATTTTACATGTGTACTGTATAGTAACACTACAGATGGTCTACCCACTGAAATCATTCCAACATTTAACAGGTATACTGTATAGTAACACAGATGAAAGAAATTACAGATGTTACTGAAGGTAAATAGTTGTGATGACAGTCGTTTTCAATGTTGTAATTTATAGTGTATGTTTCTGTCACTGATCTTTACAACCAGTGCTTTTTTTTGTCATAGAACGCACCAGAATAGATTTTCGAAGTTTTAAAAGGCAAAGTTTTCAAAGGCAAATGGTTTTTGTACAAGTACAGTTCCTCTTCTTGGGCCTTCTTGTGACAATGAAACACTTTTATGTTTTTTTTTTTATATCGTTAGATAAGTGCCTTTTGCAAAAATACATATTTTTTTTACACATTTTATGTTATACATAAAAAAATCTCTGTGCTTGTACATAAATAAAAAAGAAATATTGTTAAAAAATGTATAATTCTTTGATATGTATACACAGTCACTTTATCTTTATACAGTATGATTTTTTTCTATTAAAATCCTCCTATGAAGGGAGGAAGTCCTTTGTTAAACTTGATAAGCTGGTTATGCATCATGGACAAGGAGGACTATGAATTGTGAAGGGAACATCACACCACAGTGTGAACATACACAAACGCAGAATTATGAAGAGGAAACCATCACTGAAATTGTTTGAAAAGTACACACATTTTTGTAATCCAGTCGTCATTGAAGTCCATAGCAAGATTTTTGTGTTCTTTAAAATACAATCCAGAGCTTGCAAGTTCCTTTATGAGCAACACAGGAGCAGTACAACTCCAGACATCCATACACATTATTATCCATATTGATCCATAAAGAAAAAAGTTAAGAAAATTCATAGAAATATACAGTCTGTTAATTTTGTATCCATAAACGGAAAGGATAATAACATAAATTAAAATATCCAGAGTCTGTGCTTGTTGTTACAATAAAGTAAATCTGTAGATAAATCCGCCATTAAATTCAATGTTATTTAATGGCCATCGGCACAACACACTACAGCGATATGTAGTCCAATCAGCGCTAATTGGACGATCGGCACGATAATAGCTCTAGTGTGTAGCCAGTTTAAGAGTTTAGTACTATAAAAAAATCTATTTAGAAAACGCTCAGCATTGAAATAAAGCTATATTAAAATAATTAATGACAATAACGTTTTATTTATCCCAGATTATGTGACAAAATATATGGAAACAATATAGTCATCAATATACATAGAATACTAATCAGACCTTAGTAGGAAAACAATCACAAAAAAGTTTCTTCTTGTTTGCTGTCTTTCCTACAATTGCCATTTTTTTAAACTAAGCTATTTTTTTAAACTAATTTAAAAATATGGATACTTTCCAGAAATAAATCACTGTATGATGAGAAGGCTTCCAAAATTGTCATTTCACAGGCTGTTATGGTATATTAGTCATAACAAAAGGTATTCAGTTTAGTCTGTTAAAATATAAAGTCATTAGAATAAAAATTTATAACAATGTTAGTGTGATTATAAATCTTGGTGGATTTCTTACAAAAGATTGTAAATAATAAAAATGATTTTCTTTACATATTTTAATGATAGTTTGCATAGTATAGCTACAAGGATGATTCAGACACATAAAGGGTTTTCTATAAATATGGAACCAACTTTGTTTCCTCATGAAAAATATAATTATTCATTTCACCACATGTTTTGCATGCCAAGTTGGTGAGATATTAAACCAGGCCTGACCAGCTAGGGGCTCTCCAGCTATTGTGAAACTACAAGTCCCAGCATGCTCAAGTACATAGGCATGGCTGCTACCTAGCAAATCATGCTCGGCATAGTAGTTTCACAACACCTGGAAACACACAGATGGCCAGGGCTGGATTAAACAATACATATGATCCATGCCATGCCATGTTATCTCTTTCTTTCTCTGTACCCACAGTCACTAAAAGCTCACAAACGAGGGCCACTATTCCTATGTTCAAGTTACAGACCTATTTCCTTAATCAACATGCTAAACTGATTAATAGTCATTTCAAATTTCTCTTGCCAGGGCTGGTTCATTATGATTAAGCCTAGTGGTTGAAGTGGAAATTTAAAAGTGGTGGTATGGACATTAAAAAGTGATGCACAACAGATAATACACTACCTAACGTAACATAACTCTGAGCGTATGGGTCATTCAAGTATTTGCTGCGTGTGGGCGTGCCATTTTTATGTGAGCCAAAAGTACACCTAAATTACGCAATGTAGGCGGGGGTTTTCATTTAAAGTGTACAGTATGGGCGTGCTTAGCTGCGTAAGTCCCTGTTGCCTATCCGTACGTGTGCTGACTATAGCGGTTACGCGGCCAAAAGTTAAGGTAGGGTTTGAAAAGCGGAAATCAGTCAAAGTACGTACATTCAAGGGGTGTGCCTACGGGAGTGTATAGAACGCTACGCTAGTAAACGGATTGCAAGCGGAGTTCTGGATCTACCCCATTGCTCTTATTAACCGTTGCAAGAATTGTTTTTTTTGTGGGGTGGGGACAATCCAACATTAACCAAACACTGGCAAAAATCCACCATTAAAAGTTCAGTGAGGTAATGGCTCCAAAAAAAGGAATAAATAGCTACCATTTTTTCTGGTGCTTAAGCTCTGCCAATTATTAGATCTAGACACCACTTCCTCTTCACACTTGGACATATTGTGATGTGTTTTTCAGATCCCAATAAAGTAATTAATACCCCCTGCCACTAGCTCATCCTCACCTCACCTCTGACTAAGGTATACATGCTATATGTTGCTATACAGTATACTTCTTATTATATACTGCATTAATAAAAGGCTAAGCCTTAAGGAAATAGTTCCCTCTAATATCCTTAAGTCTGAAAATAGCATATCATATCTATAGCTATCTTAAACAGCTTTCAGTAGTTGACAATATGGAAAGAAAGGCAAACAACGGTCTGGTGTTATTCCACATCCTTAGAAATATCTTAAG
Source organism: Limnodynastes dumerilii (assembly GCA_011038615.1). Lineage (NCBI taxonomy): Eukaryota > Metazoa > Chordata > Amphibia > Anura > Limnodynastidae > Limnodynastes > Limnodynastes dumerilii. Next base: position 74,023 of record WWET01003472.1, on the reverse strand, counting down.
TTTAACTCACTTGTTGGCTACTAGAAGAGATGGGTATGGAATAAATTTTAGAAGTAATTTATGATGTGAAGCATTAGCAAACAGACATTTCTTCTTACCCCTCAAAACATTGCTTATGTAAACCTGATTTCTTCTATCACAATAGTCTTAGGTATTAAGTGTCACAATTCAATACTGTTTTATATATGTCTGGGATAGCAGCTGACAGGGGGTACTATTTCAGAGTAGCTGTTTTGGAGACTTGGGGACCTCTACCGGGAATGAGCTCTCAATTTAAAAATACATGATATGGTGGCTTATCATATATCTGCAGATGTATGTAACAAATTCTCTGACTTTTATTTTAAAGATAAATTGCGATGGTTTGTTGCTGGGTAATTGCAAGAGTGCTGGGGTGCCTTTTGGGTTTGTGTAAATTCCCCATACCTTGCAGCACCTGATTAACTTATATATCGATTTGAACAACCTCCATTGTTGTGTGTTACCTACAATACCAGATTGGATACATTGTATCAATCATCTTTAGTAAAAGGCTGAAGACACTGAATTGTTTCTTGTCTATTTTTCACCAGTAAACAAGCCCAGCGTATGCCGAGCATCAAAAAATTAAATGAGACTCATGGTTGTTCCTCTCCACGGAAATCTTTAGTAAAAGGCGAAAGATTTATTCGATCTGAAGAGAAACCAGAGTATAGAGATGAGGAGCCACCGTCACCGCCCCGGACTCACACAGACGCCATTACACCCAGAGAGAGAAACGCTGATAAATCACCAATCTCAGACAAATCTTCTATAACATAGAAATGTTTCCGGAGTATTTAAATAATTGTAAATAGTCAGAAATTGGACTAAAACAAAAATGTTCAATTATGCCCAAAAAACAAAATGAGAGTGGTCAGATGCATTGTGGGTAAGTATGCAAATCAGACGACCAAGATATTGGTTCACCTCCCTGGAGAGGCTGCAGAACGGAGCCCAGAGAACAGTACAGGAACAACGTGGCCACAATCAGCCAGACAGCAGCCACAATTTCTCCCGGAAGCGACTGAGCTCCTCCTCGCACACAGTTATTTCTTGTCTGGAGGGAGGTGCTACAGGCAGGGTCACGGTACAGCTATGGGCACAAAATTCACACCCAGCTACGCAAAACTGTGTGTGGGAGAATATGCGGATTTGGGCTGATCGTAATCCTAAACATCATCTTGTGACTTGGTGTTTATAGATGACATTTTGTGCATCTGCTCAGGGGCTGAATCTCTGCTGATGGAGTTTATTCAGTACATCAGTTACAACAACTTAAACCTTATTTTCTCTGTGGCCCAAAGCACCGAGAAGGTCACTTTTCTGGATCTGGAGATCGTGATCTCGGAAGGGGATAAGAGAGAGGACAGGCAAGAGACAGACAGGAGAGGAGAGAGACAGACAGGAGAGGAGAGAGACAGACAGGAGAGGAGAGAGACAGACAGGAGAGGAGAGAGACAGACAGGAGAGGAGAGAGACAGACAGGAGAGGAGAGAGACAGACAGGAGAGGAGAGAGACAGACAGGAGAGGAGAGAGACAGACAGGAGAGGAGAGAGACAGACAGGAGAGGAGAGAGACAGACAGGAGAGGAGAGAGACAGACAGGAGAGGAAAGGAGAGAGAAAGAGAGACAGGAGAGGAGAGAGACAAGAGAAGAGACAGACA
>WWET01003472.1:56167-71326 GCA_011038615.1 Limnodynastes dumerilii | reverse complement strand
ATGACTGGTGCAAATGATGCGCATTATACCACATCATTTATAGTTTGCCTTAGATGAATAGGTATTAGTTTATATTATGAAATGAACTCACATGACAGCTGACAGTAGGGAAAAATCTGAACACAAAGTGGCTATAGAAAAAAAATATGCTGTCAGTGGCATTATTTATGCAGAACTGCAGTAACGTTAGATTAGGAAACCTTACATTTTGTAAATAAAACAATAACAGTAAGTAGGCCAATGATTAGTGATGAAAGCAAAGGTATAGCAGTGGTTGTACCACCTGTGATATAGGTACATTCCTGACCAATGGACTGGAGAAAAAGGCATAGGCAGTGGATGGATGAATGAATAAATGGTTCTGTGAACATTCTAGATTGTGGTTACAAATATTAGCTTAATGAACTATGGGATTTATTGGAATAGATTTATTTATTTATTTAATTTATGTTTTATTCAGGTTACAACAGAGTAAGTACATATAAAAGTACATGAATGCATACGAGTCAGGCTTACAGTATGTCAGTACAATATAGATTCATAGGTTACAGGATACATTAATACAATAGTATGCTTACTTTATCATGGGCATAGGGTACAAATACGATGTTAGGACGACAAGTGTATATTTTTACTTCCCCGGGCTTGATCCAACCATCCGTACAAATAGATTTATTTTGATGCTGGGACTGAATAATTTAAAAAACATATATAATTTTTTATCATTTTATATACTCCATTCTTCCACAGGTTACAGAAATTCAGTACTATGACCACTTAGAGCAATGTCACTACTCCACATATAAAAACAATACCTCACACTACTGCCCCAACATAATACAGTAATAACCAATATTGCAATACCTCACTCTATTGTAATAGTAACAGCCTAGTAACAGTATAGTAATACTCCATACCACTATCGCACAATACTGAAATGCCCAACATCTCACTCACATATTGCAACACGAACAACTACAACACGACAGCAATGCCAGCACACTTATTAGTTCAATAATTCCATATTTCACCCCAACTAATTAGAACAATGCTCCCTTAACATACAGAAAGCTGTCCTACATTTTACATAAATACCCTCTACTGTTACATGTCACCATGATTCTTTCTAATGGCCTTTGCTGTCCTGTCCCAATGCCTCTACAGGAATCATTCCCTGCATAGTCTGCACATGTTCATAAATAGCAGCTGTTGCTAACAGTGGGTGCACCTTTCCTCCCTCTGCCTTTTATTACCTTGGCTGCTTTGTTACTGACAGTTCACGCAGCCAATCAGAGTTATAGTCAGGAATCCGCCAGCTAATCGCTGGCCAGCAGACCCTTTATAAGTCCTGGCAGCACTGTCACTTGCTGCTGGTTATGGTTCATGGTTAGCCCAGTCTGGTTCCTGCTCCTGCCTAGTGCTCCTATTTTGACTGCTGAGTGCCTCATCTCCTATATTACTCCGTCTCACTCCCTGTGTCCTCCAGCTTTTTCATTCTTGTGTCTTCTCCTGTAACAGCAAAAGCTCATTTCCTCTCTAATGAGATTGTTTGGGAACCCCTGTGGGCAGTACGGTGGTTTAGTGAGTAGCAGGGTCATTCAATTCCTGGACTAGGCCTTCTCTGTGAGGAGTTTGTATGTTCTCCCCTGTCTGCGTGGGTTTCCTTCGGGTGCTCCAGCCTCATCCTTTATGCCAAAACATACTGTTAGGTTAATTGACTGCTGAATAAATGAACCCTAATGTCTGTGTGTGTGTGTGTGTGTGTTAGGGACCTTAGTATGTATCTGCAATGGGACAGGGACTAAATGTGAAATATTCTCTGTAAAGTGCTACGTAATCACTGGATGCCCTTTTCTGCAAAATATTTCTCTAACCTTTCTTAAACATATCAAGTGAGTCTGCTATCACAACCTTCCCTAGCAGTGAATTCCATATCTTGACTGCCCTTACTGTAAAGAACCCTTTCCTTTGCTGGCTATGAAACTTCCTCTCCTCTAACCTTAGTGCGTGACCCCGTGTCCTGTGTACAGTCCTTGGGGTAAAAAATTCCTGTGAATGATCTCTGTATTGACCCATGATGTATGTGTACATAATAATCATATCTCCTCTTAGACGCCTCCTTTCTAAAGTAAACGTCTAAACTGAATCTCCTTTCCTCACAGCTCAATGGGCCTGATCCAGATCAACGATGTAGCGCTGAGCGTGCTAACGCTCAGCGTTACATCGCTGACTCCCCCCTGGCACTCCCCCTGTGCGGGCGTATGGCCCCTTCCTTACGCCGGGTGAAGGCTGGGTAGCCTTCAGCCGGCGTAAGGAAGGGGCCATACGCCCGCACAGGGGGAGTGCCAGGGGGGAGTCAGCGATGTAACGCTGAGCGTTAGCACACTCAGCGCTACATCGTTGATCTGGATCAGGCCCAAAGACCTTTATTAAATACAATGCAGTTCTACATACAATGAAAACGTCTTTTGAGTAATCACCATCCTTGCAATAGTGATCTGTTTTCAAGTCCAACACCTTTCTACCTTGCACCTAAGGAAGAAGTCTGATTGACAAGTCTAATCCTTAATTTGTACTCCCAACTCTCACAACTGAGGACCACTAAGCAATAACAAACAAGTATAAATGAGCTGTTCCTGCTTAACATAATATAAGACCAGAAACAAAATAAAAAAAATATAAAACAATAAGAAGAAATATATGTTGAATTTCAGGGAAGTTTTATTAATTTCATTATTTGCTTGCCGGGATAATATTTTGCTTTTTCTTATTGCACACAAATACCAACCAAGCTTTACTTTTAAACTGTTATTTAGACTTGGGCTAGAAAATATCACCTCTCAACTGTAATACTGTCTGTAGCTGATAAGGTTGGCTCCCTTACAATTTAACACGGTTTTGAACAGGTGGAAAGTTCCACCTGATTTCCTCTTTTTCTAACTCTGGTTTTGGTCAATAACCCTAAAGATATGTCATGGCATTAATCTAGTAGTGGTGTACTGCTTTGACATTTTCCTGTTAATCTGCATAGTGGGCAAAACCTAAAATGTCACACAATCCTTCTCTATGTAAAATGTTTTGCATATAGCCTTAAGTTGTTCCTGAGTTAAATTGATAGTATTACTGAACAGTAATAGCTTTCCTCCTGCAATATATAGCCCATAGTAAATAATCAAGTGAAAACAAGAAATCCTGTGCTATAGGTTTAAACTGCCTCAACCTCTTATAATTGTATGCAACAGTATAACTGCACAATATAGATTTTTTTCTGGATACCATGTATTAGTTCCTACAAACCCAATACTTATTCATAATTTAAAATTCCTTAATGAGAATTTACTAGTCAACAATTAGGATTGGTAAATAGTAGTATCAGAATAAAAATGGTGTTACAAATAGCTTCCAATTAAATTGTCATTTCTTAATCCAGTTTAGAAAATAAAATCTAATCTCTAATTAGTTGCTATAGCAACACCACCATTATCCTTTGCATATATTTTCATAAGTGTCACAAGTGTGAGATTTGTTGATTTTGTTTTAATTTATAATGAATGACAAACAAATGATTATGGTTACTGTGTATTTTCTGCATTAGGATAATTTAAATGCATTGGTTTGTGCATTCTTTCAACTATTAATACATTGTTTGCTTTATATTGCTTGCTTATTTCTGTATGTTTTGCCACAGCATTTAAATCTATGAGGTAGACTTATTTATGTGTTTGCCGAAATGTTTGCCGTAACCAATGCATAAACCTGAACTGGTCTGTGTCATACCTAAGGGCTATAATAATAAACATCTAGTATGCAGGGGTGGTGCTTGGCACAATTGATACATAGCAACTCTTGGTAGCAGAGGCAGAATTAGCGAGTTTTGGGCCTAGGTGCAAAAAATATGCTTTGGCCCTGATGATATCTGATGGGGAGCTTCGGCGGTGTGGGGATGATGGCTGATAGTACAGGGACTTTATATGAACTGTTAACATTAAGGGTGCAGGGGCTGTTTATCCAGATGACCCTGTAACTACCCCCAGGGTTGCCGACTCTCCCAGATTGTCTGGGAGACTGCCAAGTTAAGTTAATTGTATTCTTTGCATGCAGGGATATATCTTTGAATTGCTTACTGCACATAGATACTGACCAGCTTTACTATTACACTGTTATTTAGACTTGGGATAGGAAACATCTCAATTCTAATTGCTTACTGCACATGGATACTGACCAGCTTTACTATCACACTGTTATTTAGACTTGGGATAGGTAACATCACCTCACAACTCTAATACTGTTTGCAACAGATGAAATATGACTCCCCTGCAATTAAACATGGTTTAGCCCTGGAGTAACTAATTACAAGCACTTACTTAAGTCTGGATCCAGCCCCTAGTGTGTAACCCTTGCCTTCTCCTGTGCGTCTGTATTTGTCACCCCTTCGAGGGTACCGCTGTCTGGGTCCGTGAGTCTTGTTAGTTAAGTCAGTCCTTGTATTGCTCCCCTGGTCTGTTGTCTTGTTTCTGTGTTCCGTGTAGTTCGTCACTGGTCAGTCCCTTCTGACCTATCTTTTCCTGCCTTTCTTCTCTACCTGTACTTTGTCTCCCTTTACGTATTTTCTCTCTTCTACAGGTTCCTCTTCCTATCATTCCTTCCTCCTCTGTGCTTGTCGGACTCTCTCAAGACTTGTTTTCCCAGCTCCGTGGTCGCCTCCTAACCTGCTCTTTGTCCCCTCTGCTTTTAGAAGATCAGTTCTTCTTGAATTTCATTCCTGCAAGTCAGCTGGACATCCTGGTATTGCCAATGGATGACTCATTTTACTCCTCTCACCAAGTTGCCCTGTGCTAGAACTCTTGCTTTATTATTTGTCCAACATATCGTCAGGCTCCATGGACTGCCGTCTGACATAATTTGTGACCGAGGAGTTCAATTTGTGGCTCGTTTTTGGCATTCCTTCTGCTCATCACTTGGCATCAACATCAACCTCTCCTCTGCCTATCATCCCCAATCTAATGGCCAGACGGAACAGGTAATCAGTGTCTGGAACAATTTCTTCGCTGTTTCATTTCAAAATTTCACGACAATTCAGTGGAATATCTTCCATAGACAGAATTCGCATATAATAATGCTAGTCATGCCTCCACTGGTGTGTCTCCTTTATTCTCTGTGTTTGGTCTTCGCCCTCGGGTAAATTCCTTTCTGGATATATCCTCTACTGCTAAAACCCCTTACAAAAATTTGTGCCTGCTCAGTTCCATCTGGAGAAAGGTTCATGTCACCATCAAGTCTTTGTCCCTACAGTCTAAAAAATGTTCTGATCAGCATTGTAAGATTTCGTCCTTCAAGGTTGGGCATGGGGTCTGGCTATCTACTCGTAATATTCGGATTCGTCAACCTTCCAAGAAGCTTGGTCCTAGATTCATCGGTCTCTATCAGATCATCCGTATAGTCAATCCGGTCAGCTTTAGGTTAAATCTGCCCCGTAGTCTTCGCATTCCCAGCACCTTTCATTGTTCTCTTTTTAAACCTGTCTTTTTCTATCACAAATTCCCTTCTGATTCTTTCAAGAAACCCCCCTCTGTTTTTAGAATGGTCAGCAAGAATTTGTTATTGACTCCATCTTGGATACCAAATGGATACAAGACCAACTCCATTTTCTGATACACTGGTAGGGCTATGGTCCTGAAGAAAGGTCTTGGGTGCCCACCATGCTGAAAGGCTTAAAAGAGAATTCTATAAGAAATTTCCTTGGAAAAACAGGGGGTAATGGCACGAGCCACTGCACTCACAATGCGGCTCGCGGTGTGTGATCCCGGCATTCTCCTAGCACTGGGTGTTGCATGCCGCTACCAATACGGCATGTACTACGCTTACCTGGTCCAGACACACACACTGTTCTCCCCGCTGGGCACTCTGCTCATGTCGCGTGTGACATGTAAACAAACCCACGTGGACGCTGCTGCTGGTGCACGTCTGCTGCCTCTCTGTTACTGGATGTTTTCTCTATGCCTGGGAAACATCCTATCTCCGTTCTGTACCATGACTGCTGACCAATCAGGGCTCAGCAGCCTCTATTTGAATCCCCTTCACTTTCCTTCTGGCGCCGGTTATAGTATCTGTCTTGCCAGTGCTGTGATCTACTATACTTGTGTGCCTAGTGCTTTTGCCTAGTGAATTGACCATTGTTTGCCCCCTATATCCTGCCTTATTCCTGCCTCTGTTTCCATCAGTGTATCCTGTCCTGGTTCTCTCTCCTTTGTGTACCTACCTTCCCTGTTTTACCTTATTTCACCCAGAGTATCTGTTTGTGTTACTCCTCCGTATGTCTGCGAGCCCAGGTGCGTCAGGGGCAAGGCCAGGATGCCTTCTGTATCTTCCATTTTGTTTCTGTGTTCTGTGTAGTTCGTCACTGGTCAGTGCCTTCTGACCTGTCTTTTCCTGCCATTCTGCTCTACCTGTACTTTGTCTCCCTTTACGTATTTTCTCTCTTCTACAAGTCTGGTTCCAGGGACCGTGACCTTTTGTTGGGGCGCAGCCAATTCCAACCCCACCATTAGGGGCTATGTTGAAGACCACCTGATAGCAAAGACTCCGAACCCAGGTAACCCAGGTAACCGTTCTCGTTATTCCACCTTTCCTCCTCCTCCAAAATTATTATTGACTATTTAAACCCATATTGCTGTGTCTATATGTTAAATCAGTAGCACTATTTTTTTTGTGATTGGGTAAAATCACCTGTGCACGATAGCTGCAACTTTGATAGGAGCGCTCACAAAAAGAGTTTTTCTTTCACACTTTACATAATCTTACATTAATCTATGTTAAACCTCATCTTCCATATGGCCGTCCAATCATCCATTTTTTTCAAGTCCTCCTGTAAAGAAGCTTTGATTTAATTACCTTACAAAGTTTAGTGCAAAAATGGAAACTTTGCTCTCTAAACCATCACCAAGGTCATTAATAGATATATAAAAAAGGATGGTCCCAGCACAGAACCCTGAGGTACACCGCTTAAAAGTTTTGACCAATTAAAAATGTTCAATTTATCACAGCTCTCTGTTCCCTATTCTCCAACCAGTTTTTGACCCAAGTCTAATGTTTTTTCCTAGACCCAGTTCCCTTATTTTGTGGACAAACCTCTTGTGTGGCACTGTATCAAAGGCTTTTGCAAAATCTAAGTAGACCACATCTATTGCACTACCCTAAGATCAAACTAACTTCCTTAGAAGTTAAACAGGTTAGTTTGGCATGACATATAACTCACAAATCCATGCTGATCTCCACTAATAATTTTTTTTCACATCAAGTAATCTTGAATATTATCCCTTAGAATACCTTCTAGAAGTTTCCCAAATATTGATGTCAGACTTACAGGTCTATAATGACCCTGTTGTGATTGCAATCACTTTTTAAACAACGGCACTATTTCTGCTATACGCCAATCCCTTGGTACATGTTACGACACAGTTATGGTACCCCGGGTTTACAGAGAACCAGGGTGACCAAATAGTAAGAGAGAGGAAGCCGAGCAACTCACCGGTTTGTAGAGCCTGAGGTCGGACTGAGTGTTCGCTAGAGCCCCTGATGGTGGGGATAGACTAGAGCTGATAGGGTTCCATCAGGATATGACCCGTAGAGAATACCCAGAAGAGGAAATGGGACAGAAGGGAATGGATGACAGAAAGCGGTTAAGTAGCAAAAGTAGTACCAGAAGGGACTGGACTGTGATAAACAACAAAAAACACTGAACAGACGTAACCGGGAAGACTGGACAGGAATGATTAACAAGACAAAACTAGGTAACTCACACTCACACCAGCGGGAAATCCCCTAAGGGATAAAAAAACAGGCACTCAGGAAGAGGAAGGGTTAACACACAGAGGCTATGACAACAAGGGAAAGACAGAGGGAATGGAATGAAGACAATAGGGTCAAAGGCAGGAACTAGGCAGGATAACAATGGGGCACTCAAGAACGAAATAGAGCACTAGGCAGAAGAACAAAGAGGCAAGACAAAGATAGAAGCACGGGGAGCAGACGCTATAACCAGCGAGGTGGGGGAGAACTGCCGCTCTATTTACAGGGAGGCTGGCCAATCAGGGGGCAGAGACTGGACCAGCCTCCCTGACCTAATAACAATGCGTCCTGGGGAAGAAACTAAAGCCAGGGCATACAGGGAGACGGCGCACCGCATTGAGAATAGGAGAAAGGGTTCTGGTTGCCTGCCACGTGACTGCAGAGAGGGGAAGCTGGCCACGAAGCAGGAAGTGGTGTGCCTGCTTGGGGAGCGCTGGGAAGACAGGTGCGTGCGTTACATGCCAAGCCTCTGGCATGTTCCCCCTTGATGAGGGGATAGGATACCCCTAGGACTAGGCTTATTCGGGAATCTCCTATGGAATTCATTGAGAAGTCTTCCGGCATGGAGATTTCTACTGGAAATCAATTCCCTTTCCTCTGGGCCATACCCCTTCCAGTGAACTAAATATGGAATCTGGCCATGGAACTGTCTAGAGTCCAGAATCTCCTCAATCTCATATTCCTCTTGGCCCTGGACTAGTAGCAGAGGAGGTTTGGAGAAAGGATGAATGGAATGCTTCCTGAATCGGTTCACAGGTTTGAGAAGGGAGGCGTGAAAAGTAGGCGGAATCCTCAAGGTGCGAGGGAGTTTTAACTTGAAAGCTACAGGATTTATTCTCTCAATAATGGTAAATGGACCCATGAAGCGTGGTCCTAATTTTCTTGAAGGTTGTCGAATATTGATGTTTTTGGTGGATAGCCAAGCCTTACTGCCCACCCTGAATTTATACTTGCGCCGATGACTATCCACTCTGGCCTTGGTCTGGAAAGCAGCCTGTCGAAGGGAGAGATAAATGTTGGACGTCGGAGTGAATTCCAGTATGGGTTTGGACAAGGGAGCAAGCACGAGGATGATAGCCCAGGACACAGAAGAATGGAGAAATCTTAGTGGTGGAATGAGTGGCGTTGTTATACGCAAATTCGGCCCAAGCCAAGTTTTGAACCCAGTTGTCTTGCAGCTTGGAAGCATAGCAACGGAGAAATTGCTCAAGTGATTCATTGACTCTCTCTGTCTGGCCATTGGACTGTGGGTGATAACCAGAGGAAAGGCTGATCTTGATCTTGAGTAGAGTACAGAAAGACCTCCAGAATCTGGCGAGGAATTGGGAGCCTCAATCCGAGACAATGTCCATGGGGACACCATGGAGTCTGACAATTTGAGAGACAAAAATCTCAGCAAGCATCCTGGCAGATGGTAGACCACGAAGGGGGGTAAAATGGGCATCCTGCTAAAGCGATCCACTACCACCCAAATGGTACTGAAGCCTTGGGACGGAGGTAAGTCGGTAATAAAATCCATTGATATGTGTGTCCAGGGACGCTTGGGAGACTGCAAAGGGTGGAGAAGACCGATGGGAGGAGTTCGAGGGGTCTTATTCACAGGCACAAATAGTACAGTTCCCAACAAATTCTTTGACATCACGTGACATGGCAGGCCACCAGACCGGGAGAGAAGTTCCAGGGTCTTGGAAATACCGGGATGACCAGCAGACTTGCACTCATGAATTTCCATCAGAACAGCTCTTCTGAAGCTCTCCGGGACAAACAGACGGTTGTCAGGAGTCTGTTCAGGAACCTGAACTTGGACACGCAGAAGTTGAGAGTGGAGATCTTAAGTGAACCCGGCAATGATGATTTTAGGAGACACAATGGAGAGAGGAGGGGTGGTGGGAGGATGCTCCGGAAGAAAAGAACGAGATAAGGCGTCAGCCTTGGAGTTCAAGGAACCAGGACGAAATGAGATGATGAAGTTGAAGCAGGTGAAGAATAATGACCAGCGAGCCTGACGAGGAGATAAGCGTTTGTCAAACTCAATGTAGGCAAGATTCTTGTGGTCGGTAAGGACCGTAATCTGATGTTGGGTGCCCTCCAGCCAGTGTCTCCACTCCTCGAATGCTAACTTGATGGCCAGCAGCTCACGATTACCCACATCATAGTTTCTCTCGGCAGAGAAAAACTTCTTAGAAAAAAAGAACATGGAGATTTCTATCAACAGGATCTTCTTGGAAAGAACTGCTCCTGCTCCAACGTCGGAAGCATCCACTTCAATGATAAACGAAAGACTGGGAATGGGATGACGAAGCACAGGAGCAGACGTAAAAGCTTTCTTCAGAGCAGAAAAGTAATCCCTAGCCTTCAAAGGCCAATTGCCAGGATCTGTCCCTTTCTTGGTTAGGTCCGAGATGGCAGAAATGAGCACAGAGTAGCCTTGAATGAAACGCCGATAGAAATTCCCAAATCCCATGAAGCGTTGAATGGCCTTCAAGTTGGAGGGTTGAGTCCAATTCAGGATTGCACTGACTTTATCTGGATCCATGGAAAAACCCTCAGGAGTAATGACATAGCCGAGGAAAGTAACCTTAGTAACCTCAAACAGACATTTTTCCAGCTTAGCAAAAAGGGATTTTTCTCTGAGCTTAGAGAGTACTTGGCGTACATGACAGCGATGTTCCTCCAAGGATGACGAATAGATGAGAATGTCATCAATGTACACTACCACGAATCTGTTGAGAAAGTCTCGTAAGACATCAATGACGAGATACTCATAATGGCCTGACTGGGTATTGAATGCAGTCTTCCACTCGTCGCCATTCCGAATCCGGATTAAGTTATAAGCACTTCTTAAGTCAATCTTGGTGTAGATGGTGGCCTCCTTGAGGTCGTCAAAAAAGTCAGAAATGAGAGGAATGGGGTACGTATACCGTACGGTGATTTTATTGAGAGCCCTGTAATCGATACAAGGTCTTAGGGAACCATCCTTCTTAGCCACAAAGAAAAACCCTGCACCAACTGGAGACTTGGAAGGACGGATGAATCCTTTCCGTTCTCTTGAATGTAATCATTCATGGTTGCAGCCTCAGGATGAGATAAAGAGTAGATTCTTCCCTTGGGAAGCTTGCTGTCCGGAATCAGATGAATGGCACAGTCATAAGGGCGATGAGGTGGTAGCGAGTCAGCATACTGAGACGGAAGACAATTCTCAGTGACGGTAACACACCGCAGTGGAACCTTGGTCCGCGTTCCAGCGACTAATCTCGCCCTTGGCCCAACTGATGATAGGGTTGTGTCTTTGGAGCCAAGGATGTCCCAAAATCACGGGAGCAGAGTGACAGTTAATGAATAAGACCTCAATTTCTTCCACATGACAGAGGCCTACGGTGAGGAGAACAGGAGACGAAATCTTGGCGATTACTCCCCCCGAGAGGGGCTTGCCGTCTAGGCCACATGCAGAGATGAGGGGGGGGGGAAGAGTTCACGAAAGGGTATTCCTAGAGAGCACGCCAGAGAGAAATCCAAGAAGTTTCCTGCAGCTCCACTGTCGACAAAAGCAGTGACCTCAAAGTCGAGACCTTCAAAAGAAACTTTGGCAGGAACAAGAAGAGAGTTTTTAGAAGAGATTAGAAACCCAGATGGACCTCTTCCAAATCCACCGGGTTTAGGCGTTTCCCGATGAGCACTTTTTCTTCGGGCATTGATCCGCCATGGGGGCCTCGCCCCCACAGTAGAGACAAAGTCCTAGGGTGCGACGTCTATTCTTTTCCTGCCTGGTGAGGCGGTAAGTCCCAATTTGCATGGGCTCCTCTTCAGGTGACGATCTGAAAAAGGCAGAATCCATGGAAGAGTGTGGGGTAACGCCTCTCTCCAGACGTCTCTCTTTCAAGCGGCGGTCAATTTTAATAGTCAGCAGCATAAGATCCTCCAAAGACGTGGTAGTGGGATACTGCACTAAGGCATCTTTGAGAGACTTAGGCAGTCCTGCCCTGAATTGGCTGCGGAGAGCAGGATTGTTCCACTGGGAAAGGGTTGCCCAGCGTCTGAACTCGGAAGAGTATTCCTCAGCCGTCCTTCTCCCTTGCTTAAGGGACCACAGATGAGTCTCGGCAGTGGCAACCAGGTCTGGGTCCTCATAAAGCAAACCCAAAGCTAGAAAGAACTCCTCGACACTTTGGCGAGCACGGTGCTCCGGAGATAAGCTGAAGGCCCATGACTGGGGCCAACACGCTGGAGTTCATTGCCGGAAGCGTTGGGGCGAAGCTGAAAGTACAAAAGGCAACTGTTTTTGAACTGGCTGAACTTGCTCCTATCCCCAGAAAGGGCGATGTCGCAGCCAATGAGGAGCCGTAGGCAGGGGAACAGAGCAGACGGCACATGGCTAATTAGCATGTCGTCCGCCCACTTGACCGCAGAGAGGGGAAGCTGGCCGCGAAGCAGGAAGTGGTGCGCCTGCCGGGGGAGCGCTGGGAAGACAGATGCGTGTGATACATGCCAAGCCTCTGGCATGTAACAGTACAGAGCCTGATGAAAATGAATCTATGAAAATTAAGAATAACGATCTAGCAATTTCTGAGTTTAGCTCCATAAGAAGCCTTGGGTGTATGCCGTCAGGACCTGGAGCTTTATTTATCATAATTTTCTTCAATCGCCTTTGGACTTCTTCCTTTGTCAAACAAGTATAAAGTAATGGTACAGTTGCATTTTCATTCTTATGTATTATTCCTACCATTTGTTCCTCCTTAGTAAATACTGAAGAAAAGAAAGTGTTTACTACCTCTGCTTTTTCCATATAATAATTGATCAATGCACCCATCACACTTTTTAGGGGTCTTATATTGTCTTTTTTGATCCTTTTGCCTTTTACATACTTAAGAAACTTTTTAGGGTTTGTCTTACTTTCTTTAGCAACTTGTTTTTCATTTTCTATTTTTGCCAATCTGGTTTCCTTGTTGCTTAATTTATTACATTCCTTATAGATACGGAAGGACTCTTCAGTTCCTTCAGATTTAAACAATTTAAATGCATGCTTCTTATTTTTCATTTCTTCCCGTACGTTATTATTTTGTCACATTGGATTAGATTTGATTCTTTTATATTTGTTTTCCATAAGAATGAACTTGTGTATATGTTTACAATAGCCTACTTTTCTTCTGTATTTTTTCCTTTAAAAACTGCATCCTAGTCTGTGCCTTTTAGAGTCTCCTTTAGCATATTAAAATGTACCTTTCTAAATTTCAAAGTCCTAGTTGATCCCCCATACTGTTGCTTCTGGAAACTAATTTTAAATATGATCATATTATGTGTTTCCTAAGTGCTCCATTACTTGAATATTTGATATAACCTCTACATTATTTGTTATTATTAGATCGAGTATAGACCGCTTCCTAGTTGGTTGATTTACTAATTGGGACATGTAATGGTCTTTTAGCATGCTCAGAAACCTGTTTCATCTAACTGTACCACAAGTCTCAGTACTCCAATCAATGTCTGGATAATTACAATTCCCACTAATTAAAACTTGACCTAGCTGTGCAGCTTTTAGCAATTTGCTGTAAAAGTTGGGCTTCTTCAATTAAACTAATATTTGGTGGTTTATAGCATATCCCTATCAGCATATATTTCCCCCACAATGCCTCTTTATAATCACTAATGCCCTTGTAAATAACTTCTTGTATACATAGTATTAACATTGGCTTAACATAATTACATACTCCTCCTCCCTTTTTATTTACCCTATCCCTCCTGAACAGAGTATAGCCCACCAAATTGACTGTCCAGTTATGTGTAACATCCCACCATGTCTCAGTAATACCTATAATATCATATTGCTCTTTCATTGCTACTAGTTCTAACTTCCCCATTTTACCTGACAGGCTTCTTGCATTTACAAGCATACACTTAAGTCTATTGCCACCCTTTGTTATTCCTTTTTCCTTTGCTAAGGCTGTTTTTCTTAATGGTTTTAACAAGGGCCACTACTTATTGGCTTTGCTTCACCTTCACACCTCACCATCCCCTTGACTCTTATTAAATTTCCCCTTAGAGCACTCAATGTCTATCCCATCCTTCCTACACCAGTCTCTTAGCTGCATATTAACCTATACAAAAAGATTGAGTCAGAAAGAGGTGACCCAAAAGACAGCTGTTTATGGTGTACAAAAGTCTTAAAATATAAACGTCAAAATTCAGTACACTGCAAAACAAATTGTAATAAATATGCATTTTAATAAATCAAGCATATAAAAATGCTATGTTGTAAGAAAAACAGCAAAATATACAAATATTACATGAACTAATGAAGTACCATAGATTACAGCAAAATAATTTTGCCAGTTTGAAAGTACACAGTAGATTGCTAAAAAGTTGGGGACCCTAGCTAGAATTGAACCAGGAACCTTTCCCTATCCAAGATATAGCGGCCTCACGGCCAGCACTTCACCTCTACCGAGGCTGGTATCTCACCCTTACCTAAGCTATAAGTGAAACGTCCCAACAAGAGCAGCAATCATCAGTCACAAACCCCGCCAGTGCACAAGGAGGATGCGCGTGGTCCGACGCACGTTTTGCCGGTCGTTGGCTTTCTCAAGGGCTGCAATGGCAAAATTACTTTGCTGTAATATATGGTACTTCATTAGTTCATATAATATTTGTATATTTCGCTGTTTTTCTTACAACATAGCATTTTTATATGCTTGATTTATTAAAATGTATATTTATTACAATTTGTTTTTGCAGTGTACTGAATTTTGACGTTTATATTTTAAGACTTTTGTGCACCATAAACAGCTGTCTTTTGGGTCACCTCTTTCTGACTCAATCTTTTTGTATTTGATATTTATTAAGCTGTAGGTTTGCACCTCCCTATTGTGGAAGCTTATATTGTCTTACTAACTATTAGCCTGTGCATGGAATACTGTGTATATTCCACATATTAACCTCCCTAATCTCCCTCTGCCTCCCTGGACTAGCATGTGGCACAGGTAGTGTTTCTGAAAATGCTATCTTGGATGTCCTTGCCTTAAGTTTGTGACCTAGGTCCCTGAAATCATTCTTTAGGACACCCCATCTTCCTCTAACTCGGTCACTGCTACCAACATTCTCCATGACTGCTGGGTCATTCCCAGCCCCTCCCACCAATCTGTCCACACGATCTGCAATATGTTGAACTCGAACACCTATATAGTGTTTGGATGTGGCTGTATGGACACATAGAAGTGGCAGTATGGAGACGTGGAGATAATTAAAGTGAATGGAGATTTATAAATATTTATCATTTTTAAATAAAATCAGTGGAAGAAAGAATGGTATGGCATATAT
>WWET01003472.1:29199-55506 GCA_011038615.1 Limnodynastes dumerilii | reverse complement strand
CAACCCCCAACACCTGAATGCGAACCCCATGAGAGGGCATGGGAGGAGGACCTTGGGATGCCTGTAGATAACGAGGAATAGTCAGCTATTAAGCTTCACATTGCCAAAGCCTCAATTAGTGTGGGAATCAGTGAAACTGCATATAAACTATATACACGATTGTACCTAGTCCCAGCGAAACTACATCGACTATTTCCATTGGCTTCTAATCTTTGCTGGAGAGGCTGTGGTGAGGTGGGTACGCTATTTCACATATGAGGGAGCTGTCCAATCATAGCTCAGTTTTGGAGAGACACAATTCAATTCATACAGCAACTGTTAGAGGTAAACTTGCCAGATGATCCAGCAATTTTTTTGCTGCACAAACCAATCCATTATCTCCCAAAATCTACAGACAAACTTTTGATGCACTGTTGTAATACTGCCAAGACACTGATTGCTAAACAGTGGAAAAGTTCCACTCCACCATCACACTCGGCTCTTGTAAATAAATTATGGTATATTTCATCCATGGAATATATCACTGCGTTGTTTAATAACACTGTCGTAAACTTTCAGAAAGTATGGGTGCAGTGGTAGGATCATTTTGCAATTAATAGGCCTGGTAGTTTATGAAAGGGATTTCTATTACTACTTTTATAGCTGTGGTATATATACCCCCTGTCCCCCATGTATTCTCCCTTCTCCCTTGTTGTAAGCTCCCTATGCTTCTCTTTTTCTATTACCACTCTATTGGGAGTCCAGATTAAGGGCCTGATTCAGACTTAAGAAGGTGCTTAAAATAGGAAAGGAAAGTTATGCCTGGGCTAAACCATGTTGATTGCAGAGGAGTCATATTTCATCTGCTGCAAAATATATTAGAGTTGCGAGATTTCTCTAAAGGAGTCACGTCGTAAGAGAGGAAAGTTATGCCTGGGCTAAACCATGTTGATTGCAGAGGAGTCATATTTCATCTGCTGCAAAATATATTAGAGTTGCGAGGTAGTATTTCTCTAACTTCAGCCGGCGTAAGCAAGTGTTAATACGCTAGGATGGCGGCGTTGCAGCGCAAATGCCACCCTCCCAGACTCATTACCCTCCCTCACCCCTGCTTACCTGCACTAACAGCAGCGTGGTAACGCTGGGGGACGCCCCCTCCAGCGTTACTACGCTGCTGCTATGGATGCCCGATAATCGATCAGGCGATGCCTTAGCTACGCCGGGCAACATCTTTTCAGCCGATCTTATGCTTGTGCCCGGTGTATTAACACCGGCAAGCGTAGGTCTGGATCAGGCCCCAAGTGAGGATGCTTGATATTAATGGCAATCCATTCTTGTGATGTAATGTCCAAATCATTAAGATTCTTAGATTTATTGGCAGAAAAAACATTACTAAAAAAATATACACACTTATAGGAGAAAGTAAAAAACTATCATAACAAAATTATATACTTATTGAAAGCTTTACAGAGAGGTCTTACAGACATAACAAAACTCAATTATATTTTTTATGTTTATTATAGAATATGTTGATATTACCTTTAATTTAAATGTGATATCATTAACCTATGCAAGTATGTAGACTGATAACTTAAAATTTCCTGACCAACACAGTGTAAGTTTGTCATTAAATAAGTATCAATTATTTCTAAAAGCATATAAAAAACATGTTTAAAACAAATATCCTTCATTGAACTTTAAAAAATTACAAAATGCTTAACAAACAGGTTAAAACAGAAAAGTCACATTGTAACTGTTGTATTTTTTTTTTAAACACAACAAAAGTAAAGATGTTTCATATCAAGTGAAAATGTCATTGAATACATACATCTCCATTTTTTTTAGAAATGTGCCTGCTGCCACACAGTGGAGAACTAAACAAAGTGCATGAACGTAAGCATTGATTTATTATACATTTGCAAAAATGTGCAATATAGAAAGATAGAAAGTAACAGCAGATAAGATCCACAAAGCCTATCCAATCTGCCCAGTTGTTTATTTAAAACTATACTGACCCTAGACCCTATTTACCCTCAATTTAGTTTGAGATTTAGGATATCCTTATATTTATCCCAAGCATGTTTAAACTGTTCTACTGTATTGGCCTCAACCACCTCAGATGGGAGAATATTCCACTTATCTATCACCCTTTCAGTGAAGTCATTTTTCCACACATTTCCTTTACCAACCTCCAGTTTATATTCATGCCCTCGTGTTCTATTACACCTCTTCCTTTGAAAAATGCCATCCTGACTTAATGTTTTAATAATCTATAAACTACAGATACAGATGTGTATTGTTATCTGCCTAACAGTTTTTCTTTTCACTTTCACATTAACTAAATACAATTACAGTTACAAATCCAATATTGTTATGTGAGACTATAACACATAATGGTTCTTAGTGAAAAATTAAGTGGAAGAGCATGGCACAACAGGACAAAGGAGGGTACGTGGTTAAAAAACATAGAATATTATGGTACTTACTGGAAAATCTCTTTCTCTGATTCTATCTAGTGGATGCTGTATCATGGGGTTGATAAGGGCCTGGCTAGGAGTGGCCACTTAAACAGTGAAGTTAAATGCTTTGTCATAACGCCTCCTCCCTGCAACACCTGCAGCTAACCAGTTTCTTAAAAAGCCAATATACAGAAGATTCATATCGGATTTTGGGCAAACAATTCACTCCTACTATAACTATATAACTATAACTATAAAGTGGATCAAGTCAGTTTGCTGAATTGAGGGCTGTGGTGATGGTCCTAGAAGAGACTGAAGGACTGGTTAACATCTACACTGATAGCTGGGCTTAAAGACTGCATTTACGCAATCTATGTAAGGAAAAGATATGTAGATAAAGTAAAAAAATGTGCGCAGTAGGAAAAAACGCTAAACACCATAGGTATATGTTATACGTCCGGTAGTCTGCATATGGCCCTTAGTGCCTGAGCAATGTTTATAGATCGGCATGGAGTCAGAGTATGTTGTGTTATGTCATTATAGGAAGCATGATGTCCTAGAAGGGGGGAAAGAAGGTTGTGCATGAAGAGAGATGAGCTGGTGCAGGAATATTATGCCAATAAAACGATTGTGACACAATATAGATAAATGGAACAGAGCTATATACATTCCCCTGTTCTTATACATGTTCTTATAACATGGACAGTACACTATTATACTGACACAACTGGGAGGGCAAGGCTGAATAAACAAGTGTTTACCAGGGGCAAACCTTAATATGGAGGTTAAGGGCCATATGCAATGCGGCTGAAGTTTTCCGATATGTTCTACTGCGCATGCGCAGTAGAACATATCGGAAAACTCAGCCGGATCTCTGCATACGGCACAAAGTCTCTATTAAAAATCACATTTAATAAAATGTATCTTTATTTAAATTGTGAATATTAAAATGCAACTTGTGCAAAAAGTGAGAAGAAAAAAAAAAATGTAAGTAATTTAAATATATTTAAAACACTGTCATGTCCTTATATATGTTCTTGTTTCAACCACTGACCAAGCACGTTATTTTGTTAAGTTTCTCTATTATCTTTAATATTCTAATTTGGGATTATAAAAGTTAATAGAGAATCTTAACAAGATCTGATTAATATACTTTTTTATTTGACACATTAAAACATCAGAAATGTTACAGGACGTTGTACGACATTAGAAGCTGACCCAGGGCTCGAAGTGAGGGGGTATACAGGGCGGTGGGAGTCCCCACATCGATGGCTGACATTAAGAAATAGAGACAGCCGAAAGTTGCTTTTCATCTATCTCTATTTCAAATGACAGCCATTTTAGATTTTTTTTATGAATGGGTAAGTATGCGATTAACATACTCACCCATTGCTTTTCGGAAGTGTCGCCACCGGACCACCGTAAGGGTTAGTAATCTTCTCCAGGGATTTTTAGGCTTAGGAGAAGGTTAGGGTTAGGCTCTGGGGAAGGGAGGGTTAGGTTCGGGCAATGGAATGGGGGGTTAGGGTCAGGCTGTGGGGATGGGAGGGTTAGGGTAATAGAAGAGGAGGATTAGGGTAAGGATTAGGGAAAGGGTTTGGAAATGGCCGGAAGCGAACGGCCCTATTGAAAAGGGGCTGTTCGAAACGGGGACCAACACCCATACAATGGTATACCATACTGTCATTTCCCCCACTGATTTTATTAAAAAGCTATAAATCTACATTCATTTCTATTATTTCTACACAACACATTTTTATTGAAGTGGTAACTGGGCTTTTGTTCAATGAATGGGGTATTTCTTCTGAAAAGTTGGTAGTTGTGAAAGGTGGGAGACAGCTAGACAGATAGCTAGCGCATGCATAGCCTACTGCAGCCCCACTTCTCACCTGAAACTACAGAAAATGTATCTCCCATAAATCATATGTATGTCACATATATGTGTGATAATTTGAGCACAATTAAAATGTAGACAATTTAACCTACATGTCCCACAGCCTAACCCTAAACTTCCCTTTATATGAGCCTAACTGTAACCTTCACCAACCCGCCACAACCCATAGCCCACGTCGGGAACAATTCGATATTGGGAACGGACACTTAGTTGAAATAGGCCACTTGCTATAGAACCCAATAGGAATATTTGTAATCCGCATGATTTTAACACTGAGACAGCCGCAATTCAGCTGTCATCTGTATCTGGGTCGAAAACTGGACTTAATGTTGCTATGCTGAGTTGTTTTTTATTTTCTTTTTAAATAACTTTCAGGCTATCTATGGATATAAATCACGCATTTATTTTCTTTTAAGTAATTTTCAGGGTGGGTTTCTGATTTTTGTCAACTCTAACCTTGTCAGCAAAATCTGTATCAAAGGAAGTAAATTGTGGACTGACAATGGACCGGGTCCTCTGTTTGCCCACTTATGCATGGAAAGTGCATAAGTGGGCATTTTTGACGGGAGGGAGCATGCGCCTTCCAGATGTTACATTAGTATTACTAACTTCATTCCATACGATGGTAATTAAGAACAATTGAGCAGTGCTTCCCCTCCGCACGCTAAGGTGGGCGGGGAGATGTACATTTTATAGTGTGGGTGTTAACTTCCACTAACACGCCGGATCAGCGTTCGGACGAACCACAAGTGTGACTTAAAGCAGTGTAAGTCACATTTATTATGCACGAGAGAGGGGAGTAACAGGGGAAGTTCACTGCCCTCTCTTGTGCGGATTTAAACATCCCCACACATACGGAAAACGAGCGGGGGTTTGGATCAGGTCTAATGTGATTCCATTGCTCACCTTCAAGTTGATGTCCCTTTCAGATATTAAGAGCATTTCTACTGGAAGCACTTAGTGTAATGATTTTTTTTAAAAAGGTCAATCAAACATACAAATTTATAAGATGAATGTAAGAATGTGTTATTTTGAAATAAAAAGTTCCTTATGGATAAAATTGTCCCATGAATTTCGCAGACCATATAGCTATCTATTCGGATGTTGAGCAGATGCCTATAGGCTTAATGGAAACTCTAGCCCAGGTGCTGTTCTCATAGAGCAAAGGTGTCCTTTAAAAGCATGCAATGATCCCGAACTGAAGCAAACCAACATATGCTCATCTGACCCCTGGATAATGGGTCCACGTCTCTCCACAGATATGTATAATGTAATCTATCAATCTAATATCTAATAATAACATTAGATCAAAGTATATTTCACTAAAGAGTTAATAACTCTGGACTGGATTCTGACCCCCGCACAACAGCCATACATGCGAATGCACACCCAAGATGTTTCTTTACGGATCTCCAAATGTACAGGACTTCGTTCAATGCATCTGGAGATCCATCCGACAGGGTAGTGCTTCCCTTTCGCCCACCTAAACAGTACAGTTGCTAGATCTATGTACTATGTACTGAGTAAGCATAGATGTCATATTGTGTTACATTGTATTGTTCCCCCGTAACTACCCTTGTGTATCATGGATATTGCCATAGGGTTTAGCCTCCACACAGTGCCCACCGGAACCCTGAGTGTTTATTCCTGGAGGTTTTGGTCCACCAAGAATAGGTGTTTGGTTCACTTCAGCTATCATGTGGACATTTTTAGCTGTGAGCTTGAATTGCTAATACATATGAGTCAGACAGTTTTGGTGCAGGACGATGGTCCCTGGTAAGCGCACATGTTGCTATTATCAATGCTTTTGCACAGTGCCCACCGGAACTCAGAACGTGTAACTATTTGCTAGGATTAATGGATTTGGTTCACTTAGAAAAAGCGCTTTGATCTTTTTCTGCTATAGCTATTCCATGGACATGTTTTTAGGTGTTTTTAACATGATTTGCATGTTTGTCCTTGTGTTGGACAGCATCAACACGGGTGGTTTATATATTTGTTTACATGGTTGTCAAGGTAACTTACTAAGCGCCGCGTGACGTCATAGCAGCGTCAGAGTCTACCAGGCTTGCGGGCTGCAGACACGAGGTGTGCATTATGAGGTCACACAGGTGCTGCAATAGGGAAGTAAGTGGGGATAGTGTATGGATCTCAACAAATTCAGCAGTGCTTATGCACTGACAAGCTCTGGTCCATTGTGAAATGAGCTCTATTATTGCTATTAGATCTGTACCTTTAAAAACAAAACTACTATTTTAATGTGTGAAAGAAGTAACTTATAAATCACATAAAAACATATCAAAAACAGGACTTGTTACAGCCAAATAACCAATGCAATTCCTTAAGATAGAATTTTTATTATTTTTAAATCTACTTTATAAACTTCCTGCTTTCACAGAAAATGTTAATGGATGTCTTACATGTCTTGGCAGTCAGATAGTACAACTATATTATCAGTATTTTCATTTTACATTTTTTTACATTTTACATTTTAAACAGTCCTTCACATCAACCTCTGCTGCATTACAGTCTAATTCCCTAACATACACAAACAAACACACACTCACAGGTTAGGGGTAATTTTTGCCCCATGTAGCATAACTGTGGGGGCAGGTCATGAACAGAGCTTGGGCAGGATGGGGGCGGAGCTTATTTGTCCCATTTTCAGGCTCCAATATGTTGGGAGGTATACTAATAACATATATTACAG
Source organism: Limnodynastes dumerilii (assembly GCA_011038615.1). NCBI lineage: Eukaryota > Metazoa > Chordata > Amphibia > Anura > Limnodynastidae > Limnodynastes > Limnodynastes dumerilii. The sequence goes on along the minus strand of WWET01003472.1, from coordinate 48,464 downwards.
GCATTGGAAACCCCCCTTTCAAAATCCTGCGTTTGCACTGGTTATTAATAAAAATCAGACTTTAGCACAGTCTGCAGCAGTCTGCAACCTACTATAACGTTTACAGAATGTGTTGGTATTGCATTCAAATACTAATGAAATTAGGATTAAAATTGTTACAACCAGTTCTTTTTTTGTAAAAAAAAAAGGTGCAGGAATTCACCCCTCATCAGCCCGTATTACAGCCCCCCTTTAATTTTTCAGCCCCCCTATAATTTTTCAGACCTTATTGCTGCCCCATCATAAGCTTCAGTCATTATTACAGCCCCCTTTTCATTCGCAGTAACAGGTTTGGTCCTACAGAGCTCCCGTAGGAGTCCTGTATTACCTGTACTGCACTGTTAAAAGCCCTGGTGCATATACAGTGGCACAGGCTTTTAACAAAAAAACAACAAAGTTGTGAGTTGGACAGGACAGCGGGACAGTCCCCCGAAAGCGGGACTGTCCCGCTGTACTGAAAAAAGTGCCGGAACGCTGCTCCGGTGCGACGACAAAAAAAGCCATACCATTCATATATGGACCCACATCCATCTCTGATTTAAATGTATTTTCAATGGAAAGAATGTTAATACATCAATTATAATAGTAATATGTTATGCCCCTTCTGTGCATAACAGGAAAAGTATGAATTATTTCCTTCATAACTGGGTCAAATAGCACCACAAACAACTTTTTAAATAGCACTGAACTAAATACATCAAACTAACTAATAAAAAAAATGATTAGCTTGTTAACATGATATTCCTTACTATATCTAGGAGGTGGAAGCAAAACCTGTGCGCATTAAGAACTATTGTCAGGTGATATTCTACTATGCATTTTTGGTTTAATTATTGCATAAAAATAACCATCTAACTAAATTCTCCGTTATCTATCAAGGCCCAATATTATTATAATACAATGTTTCTTGCCAGTGGCGTAACTTCATAGAAATTGTCTGGAAGCAAGATAAAAAATGTTGGCGCACCTGCACCCCAATGACCCCATTCCCTCCCCTTCATTTCTCATGCAATGATTGGAAGCTGCAGGGAAACAGACCCTGAGCTACATGAATTATAGATTATTATTAACGTTTATTTAAAAGGCGCCACACTGTGTCTGCAGCGCCGTACAAAGGCAATAGTTACATATACAACACAATTAACAGAAAGGGTACAAGTTCAAATATGTAAGGCAGACAATACAAGTGCAATGCAAAAATTAAATACAGTTCAAAAATAGCAGAATATGTATGGAAACGAACATACAGGATATGTGTGTAGGAGCAGATGAATAAGGAGAGAGATAGACAGTAGAGAGAAAAAGTGGGAATTAATGAGGCCAAGGTAGAAGGATTATGACAGAAGGGAGGAGGGCCCTGCTTGTAAGAGCTAACATGCGGTGGGTAGGATTTTATAGAATGCAGGATGTATTCGATTTTACATTCCAGTCTAAATCAGGCTTATTGGGCCTGATTCAGAGATTGAAAATAAGAACTTAAAGTTACACCTGGGCTAAACCATGTTGATTTCAGGGGAGTCAAATTTCATTTGTTGCAACAGTATTATAGTTAAAAGGTGATGTTTCCCAGCTCAAGTCTAATTAGCAGTTTAAAAGTGATGCTGATCAGGTATCTGTGTGCAATAAGTAAAAGCAAAGCATTCTCCCTGCATGCATAGAATAAAATTAACTTGACTCCCCCTGAAATCAACATGGTTTTGCCCAGGTGTAACTGTAAGTTCTTATTTTCAGCCTCTGAATCAGGCCCACAGTGATGAAGATGGGGAGGACAGGAAAGCTTAGGTGGAGGAAGGGTAGACTAGCCTGAAGAAGTGGGTTTTGAGGGAGCGTTTGAAGGTTTGGACAATGTTGGATTGCCTGATAGGTTATGATAGGTTGTTCCAGTGCAGAGGGGCAGCCCTGGAGAAGTCATGGATGCGGGATTGAGAGGTAGTTATCAGGGTGGAGTTGAGGCGGTGGTTACCAGCAGAGCGGAGGGGTCGGAAGGGAGTGTGAATGGAGATAAGGGAGGAGAGGTAATTAGCGGTGAAAGAAGAGAGAACCTTGTAAGTTGTGGTGCGGAACAAAGATGAGGAAGTACAATATATTTTTATTAATATGTTCTCTTACTTCAAAGAATTGGCAATAACCATATTAATAATAATAAATGACAAAAAAAAGATATACACAACACAAAACCAGCAAATAACAGATGTAAATGATTAACCTTTAATTAAAAATTAACTCATTCCATAAGTGGAATAGAAGATATTTGGCAATAATGCACAGCATAACAAACATGCAATAACCAGTCTGTGTTTATAAGAGCTCTGAAGATGATCTCACAGCCCTGACTTTACCTTTTATGAAATGTGTGGCAATTTCCCAGGAACTTTTTTACTGCTCTAACATATTACCTATACACTTACATGCATAATACAAGCTTTCCTCCATTCTAGCTGAGCCAATCATGTGTCTTCTTTGTCACTGCGCCCCTGCACGGTCTTATCAGAGCTATGCGGAGATTGGTTGTTGTCATTGTCAGTCAGTTTTTCTTGGGCGGACTTGAGTGAAGCAGGGAAGTGGTGGGTGGACGTTCGGCTGTTAGTGTGAAGGGAAACCGGCTGTCAGAGTGAGGGAAAATCGGCTGACAGCATGGAGCTGATAACCGAGGTGTCTGTGCAGTTCTCAAGCTTATCCATGTTCCCTTTTTTCGATGGAGCTCATTATTTGGTATCTGTCATGTCGGCTAGAGAGCAAGCAGGTGAGCTAAGTAAGATCCGTGGGTCCTTACCATATACAGTAGAGGAGGACCTTAGATGGATGGAACAGTGGCTGCTGTGTGTATTGTTGTTATCCGACTTATAATGTTTGGCTGGTTTAATAGAATTTGTTTTTGTGTGATTACTTTGTGTTACTTTTGTTACTCGTGTTACTCTGTGTACTTCAAAACGCATATCCATTATCTGTTTGCCTTAATCAACCTAAGAGAAGATACAATGCAAATCTGTGTAAACCTATTGTCTGTAAAGCCTGATGACCCTCACATACTGTACATAATTGGCCCCAAGATACTCTCCCTCTTGTCATGTTAGCAGCCAGCAATACTTCTGACTTGTCCTTTACTTAGGAGTGTATTTACAAGAATATGCAGCAGTGTGGTAGAATGTCTGTTCAGCAGCAATGGGATTCTTGTCTAACCTTTTTATTTGCATATGTTTTGCAAATCTCATAGGCATGTGTTTGAATAGTGAAAAAGGATAGTCCTGTGAAGTGTAAGCTCCTACCACCATAGGATTCTATAGCGAAAATGTTCATCTTTTAAGATTCTCAAATAAGTTCTGCTGTCTGCTGGTCCTCATTAAAATGTCCAAATATCACTGTCCTTTTAATAAAATAGTTTTACTTAAAAAGTCTACCTTACTCACCTATTATTATTTTAAAATGTTCCCTACCTTACCTGCACTTTTTCTTTTAAATGCTGTCTTAAACAAGCCTTTATTCTTTATCCATTCCCAATAGTCTCACTTGCTCATATTGCACTGGATTCATACTTCCAATTTTTCCCTAATTTCTGTGCATTCAGAATATATTTTTGTCTTTTTTGGTGTCCTGTAAATGCACACGCATCTGTGCTATCAGATTGGAATACAATCCATCCTATCCAGATTTAAAGAAAATTACCCATCTGAATGGGTACAGGCTTTCCAATACACTGTCTTCTGATATTAGCGTCTGAGCCACAGTTCACACAAGTTGGAGAACTTAAGGTATGGGATGACTATTGGTAATGAATTGGTGTAAGGGAAGAAGTGAGTAAAGGATGTCTGTATTTTGGAGCACTATGATTAGTAATCCCCATACATCAGATAATTACAGATTCACTTGCATACAAATCAAAAGTATGGATTCTTTGTGTTCTCCTTGTGTAATTCAGGCTGTCATGAGCAAGACCATCTGTACTTGTTAAAAATGGGCAACCTGGCACACTTTATTGGGTGCATGTTACTTTTCATTTAAAAAACCAGTTGAAACAATAAATGTATGTCTATTGTCCATTACTGGCATTTAACCTCTTTCTCACTTTTCTTTGACATTTTGTAGTACCTAGCAAATAAAAATTAAGTCTCCATTAAAAACAAAAAACTTGCCTAGCATCCATAATATGTGTGGACATTATACCAACACAGTATTTGTTCAAACACCTTACAGCACTTTGCTTGCATTAGCATGTGCCCTGTGAAAAATGCTATGTGAATGTGCACACAACTCAACATCGGGCCCTTCTTTTTTTTGTTTATCTTATTTGATTACTAATACTTTGTAGGATCATTGCTTTGTGGGAAACTGCCCTAGATATCTCATGTATGCACATGAATGATTGGATCTTTCAATTTTGGTCATCCTGCTTTGTATAGAGATAAATTGAGGTTGGTTCACACCTGTCTGAGTTATGCATACTGTCTATAAAAAAAGGCAAGTTGCATTTTTAAAGTATTTCGCATTTTATGATATATGTAAGTAAACAGATACAAATACACTTGTTCTATGTAATCTCTCCTTTTGCGCCTAAAACATTTTTATTTTTTCAGCTTGTAGTTAAAATTACTATGATCTAAATACAAATATGTCACTTAACTAATTGCATATAATTTTTTGTAAGAGTTCAGTATATATAATTCACTGTATGGTAGTAGTATTGCAATCTCCAATAAAAAAACATATGCTATTTTGACAGTGTTTTACAAAAATATTGCAGTAAAGGCATATTTAAGAGCAAATGATACATGTGTACATATCAACGGTTATAGAAGGCAATATAAATCAAACCATTAAAAAGCGCTATGTCCTGCAGCACACCACTAAACACTGAAAAGAGGCCCAACTCTAAAAAGTAGTCAACGAGAGAAAAAAGTGTCAGTATTGGCGCTGGACAGCTAGGGAGGATGGGGTCAGACACTTGTCTGCACAGAGGTGTTCGGAGATGGATTAATGATTTTGCCAAAGATAACACCTGCTGTCTCGGTACTGCCAGTACTACACCAAAGAAACTAGTAAGGTCTGCGTTGTGAAGGACATAGGACATCTTCTCCTAAAGTTTGGACCTGGCCTGTGAGCGCTTCATTTCTATTAGCCCCAAGATAATTCATCCACATCTCCGGAGGATCTACAGCCCCTTATTAATTGGACTCACCTGAAAACTATTACTAACAGCCAATATATACGGCAACTTGCAAGCACCTGGTTTTGACACTTGAGAAAGGGCTCCCCGCCCGAAACGCGTAGTGATTCCAGGCAGCAACCCTTCTCCTGTCTCCTCCTGCTCCTGCTGACGATCGTTACCGTGGACATCACCGACGCCTCCCGGGTTATAGAAGGCAGCTACTGTGTTCATCATAAATTCTTATTTCTGTTTCAATAAGTTATATATGAAAAGAAATTCTAACCACAAAACATATGTAGAGAAGCAGCTATTTCAATAGTGCACATCTTAGATATATTCAATGTCCACTCTTACAAAGATTAAAGTATTAAAACATCAAAGTTTAATCACAAACATATTAAAACAGTAGACGAAATATTAGTATCACAGACAAGATATAACATAGTTACCGCATCAGGGCAAATGCATCTGAATTCCAAAGCCATCATCCACTATCTATAGACAGGAACCTGTCCCTATATAGACTAGTGGCCTCACGGCCAACTCTTCACATTTCCAGGCAGTAAGTGTCCCTCCCTGGTCTCTCAAGTGTTGGGTCAGAGGAAATAATATGAAAGCAAACGCTGGTCATCAACCAGCAAGGAACCCCCAGGTGCACAAGGATAGTATGCTGGAAACGTTCCACGTACGCTTCTCCTGGGCTTTCTCAAGGAACTATGACATGGTTCCCTGAGAGATGTCAGGGGAAATATGTCGGATAACCAGCACGTTGATAACCAGTGTTTGCTTTCATATTATTTCCTTGCTGACCCGATACTTGAGAGACCAGGGAGGGACACTTACTGCCTGGAAAGGTGAAGCGCTGTCTTATTTTTATAATAGAGGATTGGTGCTTGTTAGCATATTTCAATAAAATAATCAACATAGTGAAAACAGAGCACACACATACGTTTATACAAAAATAACAAAGCTAAATTGAAGCCATCATAATTAAAGCAAAGACCAAATTATGTACTTTTGTTCTTGCATTGTATTATTATTATAGTTTATTTATAAGGTGCCACAAGGTGTCCGCTGCGCCTTACAAAATAAATCAAAATACAGTACAGACATACAGGGCAGAGATGGACAGCATAGTACATAATAAAATACAATCTAAATAAAAAAAAATATCACAAAAATACAATAAAGTGAAGCAAGGCAAAATGCAAGATGTCAAGCTTGGTAGATCAGGGATGAGGGGATAGAGCGCAGTTAGAGGTTGAGAGGGAGCCACTAGTTGGGGATGGGGTTAAAGGGTAGCACAGGGAAATAGAGGGTATGAAGTGAGGGGGGAGTGGTGGAGGAGGGAACAACACTAGGATGGAGGGTCCTGCTCACATGAGCTAACACACTAAGTGGGAAAGATGAACTTATAGAAGACATAAGGTGGGGGAAGGAAGTGGAATGCTGGTGGTTGTGGTGGTGTGAGCGGAGGAGAGGGCGAAGGAAGGGAAAAAAGAGGGATAGACGTAGGAGGCAGTGAAGATGTTAAGTGGAAGAGGGGTAGGCTAGCCTGAACAGGTGCATTTTAAGTGAATGCTTCCTGCAATGTGGGGGAGAGTCTGACTGAAGAAGGGAGGTCATTCCAGTACAGAGGTGCAGCACGAGAGAAGTCCTGGAGTGTGAGATGTGGTGATCTGAAAGAGGTCAGACAGCACTGGTTAGCAGAACGGAGAGGGCGGGAAGGGGTGTGCATGTTAATGAGGGAAGAGAGGTAGGGAGCAGTGGATGAGGAGATGGCCTTAAAGATATATTTGTGCACCTGATTCTGTTTCAAACTCACTTAAGTTTGCAAACTTTACTTTAGGATGCAAGCTACTAGAATGAGCAAGCTCTATTTATATAGAATCTCTGACAGCTGATAAGAATAGATTCAGCCCCTCCTTCTAGTTTCTCTTCACACCTAGTTTTAACACCTAGCAGGAACACACAACACAGACACAGATATGAATGCACAGCATAACAGCAGATACAAGCACAAACCGATTCAGACTCCAGTAGATATACTGTAGACATATAAAATAGTCATCTAATTCTATTTCAAACTCACTTAAGTTTGCAAGCTTCACTTTAGGATGCAAGCTACTAGAATTGTATGCCACTTAATATATTTTTGTTGCACTGCCACTTAGTAAAACTTTTTTCATGGTGGTTCATGTAGGTATTTTTCTACATGATTCTATTTTTGAAGCCTTGACTAAAAACAGATTGACTACCATTTAAGGTTGCTGAGTGAAAGTGAACAGATTCTTCATTACAGAGCTGTCTGATAAAATGTAGTGCCATAAATAGAGGATAGAATCCGCAGCTTTTTTTATTATTGTTCAATTTTTATTTTGCAAAGTTAAGTAGATGAATGTGTAGCTTTAAGAATTTCTGCTGTAGTGTCCTGTGCATGTACACAAACCACTCAATGAATGCTTGTATATAGTTTGGTTCCTGTATATTACTATTATATATTTTCTTGATTCGTTATTTATTTGCAGTATCCATATTAATAAAGACTGAAAACGTGGGTTCAACATTTTCATAATATCTGTGTAGGCCTTATGACAGTGATTCCTTAAACATTCTCACTTCAGGGCACCCTTTGGGCTCAGTAATTTTATTTAAGGCTCCCCCTAAGCCAAAATAATAATTGAGGCATCCAATCTTTTAAGTAGTTGGATTAAAACAACTTAAAAGAAAGCAGGTGCCAAGTATAAAAAATAATGATTTTTCTTCTGCTTTCTTTCATCTAGCTGCATTCTGAGGCTCCTTGTGGAACAGCTTGTGAAGCAATGACTGGAAGAGAGGCTGTGTATGCTGATCAGTGTATCAGTGTAGCTCAACTTCTGTCATTACCCAGCAAACCACGAGGAGATACCAAGAGAGAGGGGCTAAACTATGCTAACCTGGACTTGTGGGAACTGCTATCTTATGAACTTATTCTTCTAATACGTAACTGTGTGTGTGTGTTCCAGGATTGAAATATTCTGTATTGAAAAAGTGTTGACAAGTACACAGCCAAAATCAAACTGTCAGCTGTAGTATTGTCAAAAATGGGCCATTGCAGCAGTAACTACATACCATTTAAACCTATCCCAGTGGTTGTAAGCCAGTAGCTCTAAATTAAGCCTTTCGCTTAGACACTATACTTTATACTTACCATTTGCCTTCATAGCATTGATGGTAAAGAACTGTATTTTCAACGACGGGTGCACCCAGGGTTAGCAGTAGGCAGTACAAATGAAGTGGGCAGGATTAGGGTGGGGATAATTGGCTTGCAGGGAGTGTGGGCAGGCTTGTTGGGTTCAGGTGATATTTATTTGCGGCTTTGGCAGAATGTGTTCTCATGAGGAAAGAAGAAAAAAATAGCTCAAGTAAGTAACGTTGGTTAAATGTACACTTGTGACTAAGGCTGGGCAGGCACTGAAAGTTTTGACTCGCAATATGACGTCTTGTCAAACAGCAGAAACCATTTTAAACCCTGACCTGCTAAAAGATGCCCCCAAACACACTAATCTCTGGCCACCAATGCTTTGAAATATCGTTATTTTAAAGTATTGCTGGGAAAAGGTCTTTCTTAATTATCTGTCTCATCAAATGGCTTTACTTTTATTTTGAATACTGAAGTTTGTTCATGACATATTTGTAGATATTTTAGTCAACTAGCAGATCAGTGATTAACTGGAGATCAACGTAAGTGGTTGGACTTTGTTTTGCAATATGAACCACTGAGAATCATGTTTCAGTTGTTAGCTAAAATTTAGTGTGCGTTTTCCCAGAACCACCCTTCCAAATGGTTGGCATAAACAGCTGTGTGTTAAATTTAATCTTCCTAGTTCTTGTCCGTTCCCACAGTTATGATGTTGTTGAGGAAGTATATGCTGTTTGTCTGATAAAAGTATGTGACTTGCAGAAGTGACAAATGTACAGAAGACATATCTAACAATTGTATAACAGGTTAGTCAACATAAAATTTTAAGGGGGTGCATTGTTATCATTTGGTCCACACTTCCTGTGTGTAACTAATGTCAGTTAGTTTGTTATTATTTATTTATTTATTGATTTACTTATTTATTTAACTAGAATTTCCACCTTATATTAAGTCTGTGAAGGACGTTAAAGATCACCACGCCTTTATGATTGCCTGTAGCAGGTGCGTGAGATCTCAGGTAACAAGTTGCAATCACCTTATAGACACAGGCCAGGACAGCAACCACACAGGTGGAATTCAGATGTGCAGTGCAGCTGGAGAAGTGAGCTCAGGAGGCCTCTAGTGGGTGAGACAGGTCATTACAGTGGATGGGTGTAACGATGAACACTGCCGCAAACTCCCTTTTTAGATCTCCACACAGCCAACAGCTAATTGTCAGCTGCCTGTATTTTAGAACATTTCTTCATTAAGAAAATCCCGATGCCGGATGATTGGACAGGCTAGTGCAGGGGAGGGGATGGAACAAGGGGATTCTTATATTTAGGCTTCGGGGATGGAATGGAGCCTAGAAAGGGAGTCTTAGGGTTAGGGTGCAGGGAAGGGAGACCTAGGCTTGGGTTGCGGCGAGGGGATGAATCTGAAAATGGGAGACTTAGGTTAGCTGCGGGGAAGGGAGGGTTAGGGTAAGAATTAGTATAAGGGTGGGGTTGGGGGAAAAAAGAGTGTGGCGCTTACCTTTGCAGCAGGGCAGGAAGTTTCTTAGCAACTCCCTCTTCGGAAATAGGGTCTCAAAAATGTCGGTGACAAACACTTTGAAGGGATTATCTGATTACTCTAATTGTACGATATTATTAAAAAAGGCTTCTAGTTATTGAGTGTATGTTTTGATGGTCTCGCTTGTGATTTAATATCCCTAATTTATGTATAAATCTTTAATGTGGAGGGTAGGTCACCACTTTAGTCAATTAAATATAGGTTTTCTTTATATTATAGATGAATGGGATTCTGTTGGTTTCCCATATTATGTTGTAAATGTTAGGTTAGTATGTACATTTAGGTAATATGGAGGGAATTTATTGGAAAGTAATAAATGCATTGAAGATTCTAGTGTTTCATTTATCGGCAATATTATGATTTTCTTGGATGACTTGCTTTAGATTGGCAAATTGTGTATTTGGTATCAGATGTCCAGTCGTGTGCTGCAACCAAAGGGGTTTTTCCCCTTAGTTTATTAAGGCAGTGGGCCATATTCAAATAACAAGTAGTGTAGTGTCATAGGTACCTTCAGCTGTCTCTATTTTGTAAACAGCATGTTTGCAGGGGTGACTTGCACTCCCAACACTATACTCAGGAATACTTTTTGCTTAGACAAGTTTTTTGTTTTGAGTTTTTTTTTTTTAAGGCCAGTCAGTATATATATAGAATCTATGGGTGGCATATACACAATCTATGTACCGAAACAATACATAGATTACGTACATAGTTACTACACATGCGCAGTAGCTAGCAATCACCATCTTACGGCCGCTTGTAACTGACCGTTGTAGATCTGGATCCGGCCCTATGTACTATTATGCTTAAGTATTATGTATAGCATAATACTCTGCTTCCATAGATAAATGCTACTGTATTAAGTTTAATAGCAATATATACAACAACTGTTTTACAGAACAGCTTTTCTAATGGCTTTTGTTTTATTTTCATAATTCAGGTTTTGACAAGTGTATGTAATGGGTCAATCCATCTTGTTAGGGTGTAAAAACTACGTTGTATTTATAAAAGATGTATTTGGGAGATTTGTTTTGCTGGTCACTGAATGCTGGAGAAGAATGGAAGGCTGAATTATTCTGAGGCAATTCCTCATCTCCAGTGCATGCTACGTTTATTAGCTATGGATAACCAACCAGAGATACCACAACATTTGTTAGTGCATATTAACTTAACCCCTTCATATTTATATCTGATGAGGAGTTTATATGTTTTGCTTTCTTAAAATAATATAAAATTATCATATGATTGAAAGTCTACATTTAATCAGGAGCACAGTTAGAACAGTGCACATGAGCTTAAATGCACTGAAAATCATATTACAATAAAATGTTACATATGACTACTAAAAAATATATAATTCTTTTCTACATACATACATGGAGCAAATGTAAGATATATTAGTATTGGATAAGTTGGAGGTTAAATCGCATCAGTGCTAGCACATGTGGACACCTTTGTATAAAGGGTGCTACCTGGCAGCTTAAAACATGAAACCTACAAAACAAAAGACTGGTGGCTTTACAGTATAACCCCTTAGAGCTGTCTGAGCAGGTGCACAAGTCCTACTTGTGATATATGTTGTACCCTGTTTTTCACTTTATGAACATGAAACAAAATTAGTTAAAACATAAATTTTTATTAATTCTTTATAATGGTTGAAAGTTATTTGATAAGTGCGAAATATAGCATATCCCTCTAATTCTGAAAGATACAGTTTACATTAAATCAGTATTGTAACACATCTTGTATAAACATATAAAAATGTATCAATGAAGAGAATACTCATCCGCCTGGCATCCACCTTGCAGTTGGTTGAGCTCCTAAGGTGTAAAAGAAGTCCTTGCACCGGCCCAATCTATCCAGAGAGGGGCTGTCTCTGTATTTAGTCTAACGATCTTGCGACCGTGCTTCACCTGCTCCAATGCACATCTCTTACCCTCCCTATGCTGAGGATTGTACTGGAGCTGGAGCGGGTGAAAAAGGCTGGGCTGCAGGGATATCCAGAGTGGTCTCCTTGTGCACCAGGAGTCTCCACTGTCTCAGCTATAGCGTTTCACACTGGGCTTCATTTGGGAGAGCAGCCTTTTAAATGAGCAATTGGAAAGATTATCTGCTGAAACGTCCCAGAGTATACCCTGCTTAAGTCCTGCGGCCAGATTTACTAAGCTGCGGGGAAAGAATAGTGCCCATAGCGACCAGATTCTAGCTCTCACTTTGATATTGCATACTAGAAAATGTGAGCTAGAATCTGGTTGCTATGGGCAACATCTCCACTTTTCTTTTTCAGCAGCTTAGTAAATCTGGCCACTGCTTAAGCTGATCTAATGCTTGTGAATACCAAAGAGTGGATAACAGGAAGAGGATGAAAGAACAGACTGACCAATGAGTGGGTTGGGTTAGTTGGCTGCAAAAGGTTGGGGTCAGGTGTAGTGGGCATAACTGGGAAAATGATCAGCAGCTCTGTCCTGTTGGCAGAAAAGTTCTGATGTGATGAGCAGGAAGCACTGTGCGAAAATGTCCCATTGCGAAACATACTCATATGAATATTTCTAAAATGTGCACGTGTTTTTTGAGGCTGCATAGATAACAAGACAGACGTTGATGCTAGCTTTAGGCCCATCACAAAATAACAAATTGAAACACAGTTTGTAATTAGCTAAGAGAATGCTTCTCAGAGTCAACTCTGCTCACTGTTATTTTTAATTTATTATTATTTTTTTATTGTAAACTCTGGATTGCAACAAGAAGATTTTATTAGAGTTTATTTATTAGCAGGTTTTAATATAGTGCTAACAGATTACATAGTGCTTAGTTATTTGTAGCATAGACTTGGATGCATTAGATGGTGAAAGAGGCAATTTGGAAAAGGCATTTTTCGAATGAGATCATGCAACACTTTTACAGACCAGACCATATGGCTTCTAGCATTGCATTAACAGGGAATCCGTTCATATTAAGCGCTATGCCTCTTGGTGTGAATGTCGGTATGGTGTGTCTGCTATCTGTAGCTGATTCAAGACAGGTAAGGCTGCTTTGTGCAATGAATGTTTCTCACACCATATTGCGTAAGTCTGAACTGGCTGGAAAACAACGGTCCTTTCGAAAAAGGCGATTTCATAGCGGTGACCATCATTTACCATTCACTAATTTCAAATAAAGTCTTCTTTTTGTTGTTATGTTTGCTCACTACCATAGATTACCTTTTTAGTCTGTTAGTTTAATTCTCATTTAATGATAACTTAATAATGACTTCTGCCTCCATGGGAAGGCCGTTCCTATTTTTACTACATATAAATCAATGATGGGAAGAACAGGTGGACTTAGTCTTATCACCACTAGGATTCCTTTGACATTAGTTTGCATTGCTGGTGGTTTTATGTTCTGCAGTGACTAATAGACTTGCACACTATATTCATATTAGGTTGCAATGTTTGGAGTAAATGATATTTACACCACATAGATCAGTAAATACTAATATTAAATTCTAAGGTTTCTCTTGATTTCTCTGTATTAGATTATCAGTTATCAGTGCATGCATTACATCTTTCTAACTCAGCTTCTATATTTTGATGATATATGTATACAATAAATGATATTATGCTTTCTGTATCTTTATTATTTAACAAGCATTGTTTGGTAACATTTAATTCTATATTTAGACAAGATGCTGACAGCCAAGGCGTATTAATGCTGAGGGCTATGTCCTACTCACCTCACTTAGTTCATGCTCTATACCCCTTGCAGTGGTAGAGGTGTCATTATAGAGATTGAGAAGTGCTAAGACTTTTCTCCCTTGGAAGCACGTTTGTTGCTCAGGAGGTGATGATATTTTTTGGATGATAAATTCTACCTTTTGTTTTTTATTATTGTAGGAGCTGTTGATGTAGCATCTCGAAGCCCTGTGGCATCCTGGTTCAGTGCCATGCTGTACTGCTTTGGTGGAGGTATTTTATCTTCTATAATGCTAGCTGAGCCTCCTGTGGCAGTCCTTTCAAACAGCACTAATATCATGTTTGCATCTGTTATTTGGTAAGTTTCTGTACATTGCCTGTTTTGTTTGTTTGTATGATTAACTTCGTCAGATCACTTTGATGCACTACAGCGACAACGGTTGTAATTTTTCGGCACATTGTCACGGGAGAGTGCCGCTCCTGTGACTTCTGTCTCTATGAATAGTTTAATTTTCCTAACTATTCCCTTTCTGCTACCAAACCTTAGCCCTCCTGTAACCCTAAGCTTAACCCTCTCCTCTCTGCAGGCTAACCATCCTCGTCCCGCAATCTAAACCTAACCCTCCTGTCACTCGAGGCCTTCGTGACAAGGGGTTAATCAAAATAACCACTTTGTCTGTTCTACATTGACTAATGTTCCTTGTTCACTTCATATATGATTTATTGTTTAACTGACACACCGAGACTATCTGTAAAAGGTCTTCGGTTCTCCTTTACACAAATCTAACACAATATACTTCATCAGAATGAGCATAAACCAAAATGATCTCTTCGGTTACAACTGAGTTGCATTTAATAACCAAGCTGGTCTGACATGAATCTGTAAGAACACAGTGACATGAAGTTATGGATTGATATTTAATATGAAAAGAAATCTCAATGCTTATTTTCAAAAATGTTAACAAAATGACATACAATATACAAACATACAAAGGTAAAAAAAACAAAGACTTTCACAAAGATTCTTCCTGACTAGCTAGAATATATGGCACTTTCTCTTGTGTTTCAGAGATCCCCAATAAATGACAACTCCTGTATCTAAAGTTACACATTTTAAAGCCAATAGGCCACTCAGCCCATCCTAGTCCTTAAACCCCACCATTTGAAACAGTCATTGATACTTGTGTATTGACAGGCTGAGGTTATCACTTTGATTCCAAAACGGACCTGGTCTTTATGACTACATTACAACCTATAAACCATTGTCTGCCAGAGTACATGACTTTATGCCAAAATAGCTCCGAGCCAGGGCCCCTAATCCTAACCATCCTCTTTCCGCAGCCTAACCCAAACCCTTTCTGTCCCACAGCCTAACACTAACCAGAACAGGTACCTTGTCGACATAAGACCATTCAACATGATACCCGTTCCCGGGATTGAAATTTTCTAGATTGAAAGGGTGTCTGCAATGATACAACCGTAACTAAGCTTTCGTCTGTATCATTGTTGAAAATGGGCCATCGCAATGACAACTACATCCCATAGAAAATAGTTATGTTCCACTGTAACATATTATGTTTTCATAACATTTAGTAGTAACCATTTAATAGCTAAATAATAATAAAAACCTCCTGTACTTGCTTAGTCTACGCATACCTTTCTGAAAAAGAAGCAATCCTCTTGTGTGGCCTTTTCTTTTCTAGATATATATGATGTGTTATTTTAAACGTTTCCTTTTCCTGTATATCAAGTAGTAGCAGCATTCCAGGTTAAGCTGCTTTTTCCTGAAATAAATATATAACTAGTGATTAAAACTGAATAAAATCCAATGTTGCAACTGTTCTTAGTTATCTACACCTAACATTCCCCCAGCATAGAGCTAAGGAAAAAACTATTTACTACACACCAATCAATCTGGAAACTGCAAATATGGTTTTGTCAGCTGACTGATGTATTTCAGGCTATGGAAGACCTTTCTCAAAGACTTGTGTAGCAGAAATGTTCTCCTCTGGTCTTTAAACTTTGCTTTTTGTGGTAATTAGATGTTGATTGGGGAGCGTTTGTGACTCATGTTTACAAACACTCCTCCAATCAACATCAAATTTTGCAAACAGCAAAGTTAAAAAGCCAAATACTGTTTCTACACAGACTCCAAGGTGTGAAGAGCGTAGCAGCAGGTGTTCTCAGGCTTTTTTTGTGTGTACATGTCATCCAAATAAACCAATAAATGTAATGATACTTTAATGTCCTTCTATAACTGTTTAAAACAAGGATGTAGTTGGATACTTAATATTATCTCAGTTAGGAAAAGTTTAATGTTCTGTATTTATACAGGTTTCAATGACCTGTTCGTATCGGTCCTGACTTTAGATGCTCCTGCTTCTTAAGTGTGGAATCTATTGAAATGACCTAAAAAAAACCCAAAAATCTGGGGCAGGTTAGGGGCTGGACGAGTGAGTGAGGTGCGGTAGTGTCTGTACCTAACTCACTCATAAGTGTGAATCGGGTCCATCATCAGGATTGTAAATTGTTTAAAGTAATGGTGACTAAATCTGTTTTGCTCATTATGGAAACAATTTTACAATGTTCTTTTCTTCATCTGGTGTGCCATCTGCTGGCAAACTGCTGTTAATGCAGGCAAATCAGAATATCAAATAGATTTTGGTAATGGCAAATATTTATGACTTCTTCTGTAGCTATTCATTTAATGAAACAAATGTATGCATTAAATACAAAAACACACTAGTTAATTTATAATAAATACATACATTTACATTGGCTCAGTAGGTAGAACTTGTGTCTCACAGCGCTGAAATCATGCGTTCGATACCCAGACAAGGCCTTATCTGTGTGGACTTTGCATGTGCTCTCCGTGTCTGCATGGGTTTCCTCCGGGTACTCCAGTTTCCTCCCACACTCCAAAAACATACTGGTATGTTAATTGTCTGCTCAATAAATTAACCCTGTCTGTGTGTGTGTGTGTGTGTGTGTGTGTGTGTGTATGTGTTAGTGACCTTAGTATGTAGCTCCAATGGGACAGGGACTGATGTGAATTTGGAATATTCTCTGTAAAGCCCTACATAATCTGATAGCACTATTTAAAAACCTGTTAAGAAATAAATAAAATAAATATTTTTCAACAATGGATTTTGCATTTTTTATTTTGCATTTTTAGTTTTACTAAAAAAAAAGTGATGCCACTTTCTCATAAATTGTTATGACCTCATGATAGTTTGCTCTCAAGCTATATTTAATCTAATTGTTAAGGCTGTTTAAGTAACTAAAAACTTTCGACTAATAACAAGAAGCTGAAAAGCATAAGGTAACTATAATTAAAAAATATGCATGCCCCCTACTAATTACTACATAGTTAACATTTGCCCAAACATGTTTTTGAGTGGTCTAGGGGGCAAGTACTATTATCATCATCACCCTTTTGATCAGCACAATTAACTGAACCATGCAGAAATCTAGGGACTGAACACCTTTTAGGTGTAAGTGTACAGTTCAGCTAAACCATTTTTAAAAGTAAGGGGTGCTAATTAATTTAAAAATATTTGCTTGCAGGGAAAATACATTACTTTTACACATAGAAATAAAATAATGCATAGCTTTATGTTTATTATATAAAATATAGTTGAGCTAAGAAACTTCACCTCCTAATTTTAATTCTGGTTTACAATTTAAATCTGCCTCCCTTGCAATTCAACATGGTATTGCTCAGGTCTTCACTTACACCTGGAAAAAGGTGGAAGTGCAATCAGCCCCCTAGTTACTAATGTAAAAGCTTTAAAGGACCCAGGGATTGCTACTGGGACATGGTACCTAGATATTTTGAGCCCTGGCGCAGTATATGACCATTTGAACCTATTCATCTTTGTCAAAAATGTCTGCACTTTTTTTGTTTACTCGGGCTTATCTGCTGTACAAATAAAAACTTGTACGTGTACAAATAACATTGACAGCTATGATTCTAAACTTTACTACTTATTCACCTTTTTTTGTAACTCTTTGCTGACTGCGACAGTAGTGACCTCTACACCAAACAGTGTATTGTGAAAGCAACGTGGCAGACATTTATTTAGTTATGAAACAGATCTAATACAGGACAAGATTGATTAAATTAACTGATTAAAGGGCAAACTGGCAATCTAGAAAATCAATACATATAAATAAAAATGTTTATAGTTAAAACTTGTAAATATGGAACATGATGACTATGCTTCCCTCTGTAGATAGCTGAAGCTCCAACCTCTATTACTGAACTGAATCAGTCACTGAATTTGTTAACCCATACCAAGAAAATGAATATGCCTGTGCTTCAATGCTCATTTAGGGAAAACTTTACCTTCTAAAATGGCAACCTTCTGTAGCAGAGTGGAAAAGTATATGACAATTTGTACTGCTTGTTGCATGTTGAGCTTAATAAACATTAATTGCTCATTATACCTCATTAAAAAGTATCAAGCTCCATAGTTCATAAACTGGAGTTGTATTTACATCTTCCCATATTCATTTTACATGCACAACCCAAAATATGCTTGTAATTACGTGATAATTCCTAAATTTCATTTACTTTTGATAAAAAATGAAGGATAGAAGGTGCTTTTACTATATATTGCTTATATATTATCAATAGAAGAAACAAATCCTATTCATCTCATACAAAGAAAAACTGTTGATTTGAAATTATCCACATTCGTGTGTGTGTGTGTGAAAAATGGTTTAATAAATAGAAGATATACAGTAGATGTAAAGGTCAACATTCTCATCCCTGGATGAGAATAGCTGGATAAACATATGCCTTTGCAAAAAAGATGACCACTAGCCAGTTTGGTTAAACTTATATACAAAAACAATGCATTAATGCATTATCATGTGGTCCTGAATTCACACCCAAGAAAGTGTGATATCTCTGTGCTTATTTTTATGATCAGTTAAACTGCACATGCCCAGAACCCAAATATACGCAGGGAAACAATGGCCGACTGATTCACTTACACGGATTTCAGACTTAGGACTGATGCACACATCAGCATGGAATGAGTATAACTAGAAGTGCAAGACTCTTAATGCAGATGAGCTGCACACAGGCTACTAATGTATAGTATGGGCATTCCAACAGAGTTAGGACTGATTCACAAGTAGGAGTGCCTTGCGTAAATTAACACATGCACAGGAAGAGTTAAGGTAGCCTTCAACCACTCGTAAGTTGATTCGCCATATTGTTTAGTGTGAGGCCATGTGTCATCACTTGAGGCTACACCCGCTGCGTGTTTTTAATCATTAGATGTGTTTTTTTTTTTTTATGAAACAAATAAAGGCTCATTTTTATAATCTTATGCTGACTTTGTGCAAGACATTTATCTTGTAAAGGTAGCCATTTTTTGTTTTATTTTTGAAAGTTTTTTTGCGTCCAAACACCATTACATTTACTTACTTATTTATTGGTTGTTTGTGTTGTTTATCTTTAAATTTTAATTAAATTAAATTTGTGTTTTGTTAAAATTGATTTTTTTTCAATTTTAAAGTTATATTTTTAATTGTACTTTTGTTTACATATGTTAATGAGAGTACTTGCTGTTTTAAAAACAAAAAATATTTTAATTTCAGAATCCTAATCAGTGCGTTTAGTTATGTATCTTTGAACCATAACCAATTTTAAGCACCTACGCACACA
>WWET01003472.1:15753-28162 GCA_011038615.1 Limnodynastes dumerilii | reverse complement strand
GCTTTTATTGACAATTACATTAAGTTTATGCAAAGAGTCAATATTTGCAGCGTTGACCCTTCTTTTTCAAAAGCTCTGCAGTTTGCCCTGGCGTGCTGTCAGTCAACTTCTGGGCCACATACTGACTGACGGCCGCCCATTCTTGCCTAATCAATGCTTGGAGTTTGTCAAAATTTGTGGTTATTTATTTGACCACCCACCTCTTGAAGATTGACCACAAGTTCTCAATGGCCTCTGTACAGCGCTGTGGATACTGTGTGGCGCCTTATAAACAATAACAATAATAATATATTTTTATTATTAAGGTCTGGGGAGTTTCCTGGCCATGGACCCATAATTTCAATGTTTTCTTTCCTGAGCCACTTAGTTATCACTTTTGCCTTATGGCAAGGTGCTGCATCATGCTGGAAAAGGCATTGTTCATCACCAAAGTGTTCTTGGATGGTTAGGAGAAGTTGCTCTTTAGGATTTTTGTTACCATTCTTTATTCATGGCTATGTTCTTAGGCAAAATTGTGAGTGAGCCACTCCCTTGACTAAGAAGCAGCCACTCACATGAATGGTCTCAGGATGCTTTACTATTGGTATGACGCAGAACTGATGGTACTCCGGACAAACGTTTTTCCAGAAGCCCAAAAAAACCTGAAAGGGGATTCTTCAGAGAAAATGACTATACCCCAGTCCTCAGCAGTCCAATCCCTGTACCTTTTGCTGATGTATTAGTCTGTCCCTGATGTTTTTTCTGGAGAGTAGTGGCTTCTTTGCTTCCTTTCTTGACACCAGGCCATCCTCCAAAAGTCACTATGCGTGCAGATCCACTCACACCTGCCTGCTGCCATTCCTGAGCAAGCTCTACACTGGTGGTGGCCCGATACCCTAGCTGAATAAACTTTAGGAGATGGTCCTGCTGGATGTTCTTGGGCGCCCTGAAGCATTCTTCACAGCTATTGAACCACTCTCCCTGAAGTTTTTGAAGATGTGATAAATGATTTAATGTTTTAATTCGTTTAATCTACCTACTTATATTGACGATTGCAGTCCCCTGATAAGAAAGTCTGATTTCCGAAATAGGGACATCTGAAAGTTCCTTTTCAGATGTCCCTATTTCGAATACCCCTTTAGTTTAGAATTTTTTTTTTAGAATGTGTGAGCCGATCGGCATACTCAACCATTCCGTTTCGGAAACGCAGCTGCTTCCACAGGACCCGGACCTCCCAGGCTGCGGGGAAGGGAGGGTTAGGGTCAGGCTGCAGGAGATGGTGGGTTAGGGTCAGGCTGGGGGGAAGAGAGGGATAGGGTAATTGAAGGGGAGGGTTAGGGTTAGAATTAGAAGAAGGGTTGGGATGGTTTTTTGCCTTACCTTTCGGAGCTCTGAGGATCAATTCCTATGCCTCATCGAGGCATATGCAATCGAAATCCCAGTCAGTTCGAAACTGGCTGGGAGAAAACTGCTCTATCGAAATAGGTCCAGTCTTTCTGGGGATCCACACCCATATATTGAGATGCAATAGGAATAATAATATAATAAGCTGTAAAAATTGGCTTAAATTAGGTTTTGTCAATAAATCATATAAAAGCCAATACCTTTCCATTGTTAATGTTAGAAAGTATTAAAACATGGTTGATCAAGGTTTCTAATAGATAGCAATGTTTCAGATTATTAATATAATAAGCAGGGTTAATTATTTTTCATTAAAACATTTTTTTTTTTTTTACTTTTTTATTTTAAGCTATATAATATATACTTTGGTTGTTGCTTTCTTCTAGATGTTGTCTTTGTAAACTCAAATATATTTTTTCTATACATTTCAGGTACATGGTGTATTACTTTCCATCTGACTTGTTCTACAAAAGTTTCTCCTTCTTACCTCTCCGAGTCATTGTTTCCGCAATGAAGGAGGTGACCAGAACTTGGAAGATTTTGTCTGGAGTTACACAAGCAAATAGCCGTTTTAAAGATGCCTGGCTAGTCATGATTGCAATTGGCTGGGCAAAAGGTGATATGCAAATAATATACTTTACTAACTTTTCCATTTAAAGTTGTCTTTTCAAAAAAACACAGGTACCTTAGTAGGCATTAGTGGTATTTGATTTATCGCTCTTCTATATTGTAATGTGTGCCTTCCTTAGGAAATGAAAGCTGAAACAAAAAAATGAAATATCTGAAAGGCCCAGCTGTGTAGATAATAGGACATGTGACAATACATCTTTAAACCATCCACAATATATTAAATGTACAGATACCTTCTATCACACACACCTCAATACAGACTACCAAATATCACAGACATTTTATTCTGAGAGATTAACAAGTATGACAGGTTTACCACTGATTGCCTAAACGTTACATTAGTAGTGGTAATACTTAACTCTATGCCACCGAAAACTGTGCAGAAATGTTGTGGTTTTTTTTTAACTATACTCTTTTATCATAGTTTTCTTATTTAGAATTAATGTCATACAAGTCAAATAGTCATACAATTCAATAAAGTAATTGTACTTTACATTAACAAATGCCTAATATTGATCTATGTTTATCTCCAGCTGCTGGAGGTGGGCTAATCTCTAACTTTGAGCAACTTGTAAGAGGAATCTGGAAGCCAGAGAGCAATGAACTTCTGAAGATGTCATAGTATGTGACTGAGTTTTGTTTACTATAATGCTTTTCTTGAAAGTCTGAGCAGCAAGGTTATATATACCACAACAACATCAGATATACTGTTTGCAGTATAGCTATAACAGTATGTATATAAAGTACTAACCCTATCTGCAGCCACCTGCTAAAGTATTTCAGTAGTTTGCTGTGGCTCTTTATATGATGCTGCCAAGAGAAGTAGCGGTGAGGGTTGGATAGAACTGTCATATGTACTCATATTTAGAGGCTCCATCCAACCATGATGCTACGTCTCCGCTTCTTTTTCAGCATCGTATACAGTGGAGGCTGTCAGCTGAAGTGGACAATGAATTAGCTGCAGCAGCTGATTAATTGTGTATATACAACTAATCAGATGTAGTTACTCTATGCACGTGCAGATTGGCGCCCGACCTGCACATGTGCTACATTAAGAATAAGGCTAAGGGTGGCCCTCTGTATATAAGTAACCTATTATTGTTTCAACATATTTTATCAGCATCCCTCTCCCCCTGCCTTCCCAAAAAAACAAGAGCACATGTATAGATTGTGACATCTACCTTTTTATGCTGTTGTTTTCTTCTGGAAAGTTTACAAACTAACAGCAGATGATCAACTAAATTTCCTGCATACTGTAGGCTGCGAGGAGATAATAAACATATTTTTGTGATGTTTAGACAACATACTGCACCTATGCTACTACAATGGTTATAATTATTTATTCTTTTTTTTTTATTTTTTAAGTGTGTATGCATATATTATAGATATTTTCTACATTTGTGGAAATTACATTTGGATGTTTCTTTTTACATGGAGGTTAATAATTTGTCTATTATTACCCAAACTTTCTCTGCTTGAAGCCGCTTCAAATTCAGAATCTGTAACAAACAAAAATATAAAATATATGCTGTACCTTTTCAAGACAATGTATCGGACTTCTTAGGAACACACTTTCCATTAACACTCAAGTGCATAGGGCTTTTATATAAATGTATTTTATCTGTCACTGTTGTTGGTATTTATATTATTACACTCAACTTACCAAACCCGTGTTTATTTGTCCTTTAATCATTTAATCAATTTGTATGTATCTTACATTTTTCACCTATGGAGTGCACATATCAACTGTTGGGTCTGTAAAATGTCTAGAATTTGGAAATTCTGCTGGTATGATTTCTATTTGCATTTTCAGCATTCAAAACCAAGCATGTGGGATTGGATAACCGTGTGTTTAAGTCCAGCCAGCAAATTCGCTAGATATCAGCAGCTTTGCAAATCCTGTACTTGATACATATTTTCTTATGCTTGGCAAAGCATAAATGCATTTTTATTCCTAAAACATTTTTTAATCATGTATATGTTTGAATGGAGATACTATTTCTTACATAAACCAGGGGCCCACTTCCTGTGTCAGGTCCCTAGCGGAGACCTTTTTAAGAAATCTCTATTTTAAACTCTAGAAACTTTAAGAATTTTTTAACTTGATACATTGGAACCATGGCTTGTGATCTCATTTCACTGTAAGCTGTATTCATTTTTTTTAGTTTAAAAAGATATTGATATGTTAAACAAAATGAAGTTGTTACTTAAACAACAAACTATTTTTTATAATATCTCTTTCTCTGCTTTTTTGCAGCCCTGTAAAAATTAGTTTACTTGGAGCAGTTTTATTTACGTCTCAACATTTCGAAATACTTCCAGTCGCAAGATATCACCTCATGTTTATCTACACCATCTTCTTAATAACTACAAAGGTAAATAAAAATATATAGAATGATTTCAATTTATTTTTCAAGAATGTTGCAAAATGACTGTTGTGGGTAACTTTACACTTTTTTATTAAAGGTAAAACACAGTATACAAAGTATATTGTCTTTTGCCACATGTCTGGAATTGACATTAATTCCATTCCATGGAATTCAATGACATTAATTATTCAGGCAAAATCACAGAAAAAGTTATTTTGCAGGCATACTTTCCATTAAAAATAATGATAAATTGCTAAAGTTGTGCTTTTTGTAGGTAAACAATATAAATCTGTAATCTCTACATATTGTGTTCATAATGAATTAATGTGCATACTGTTTTTTCCGTCATGTAGTTACATTTGTAAGTAGAACACTAGCACAGAGTGAAAGGAGATAGATGACAGACTAATACAGCTAAACACAGTGGGCCAGATCCAGAGCTACGTTTCAGTTACATTTCCTAGCGTAGCATATTTACTATACACTCCCCTCGCTTGTGCAAAGTTTTGACGTCTTATGCTTTCCCAACCCTACCTTAACTTTTCCTTGCGTAACTCCTGACGGTTGTAATGGCTGAACGTACTTACGCGCCTAAGCACGCCCATACTGTATGATTTAAATGCCTCACCCTGCCTCCCAAGCGTGCTTATGGGTGTCGTATGGCTGACACGCCCCTTCGTACGTAGTTACGATGATGATACGTGTCTGGCCCTTACGCTCTGAGTTACGTGGCGTAACATCCGCCGCGCGCATGCGCAGTAAGTACTAATGGGTGCTTTTACGCTAGCGGTTAGCGTAAATTCACTCGCATACGTAGTTCTGGATCTACCCCATTATCACTTTGGACAAGCTACCATTTTAGAGTCTCTTTCCTGACCACTTATTCAGGCTATGGTGGTATCACTTGGTAGAGAAAGTTTGTTTAAAAAAAAAAAAAATCTACAGAAATCTAAAGAACTATTAAAAAACTACTACTCTAATGGAACACTTAGATGGGAAAATATCTGAAGCTATACTTATTAGTGGTTTTTTTAGTTTAACAATTTTTTTTCACAATATATTAACTTCAGAAGTCAAACTATTCATTGTGAACCTGATTGGTTGCTATGGGCAAGCTCGCTCCACAAGCATAGTGAAGCACCTTACCTGTGAGACACTAGTAAAATGTGATTTAAAATACTTAAGGGGACTTCTAATTATTAAACAAAACATACTCTACTAACAGAAAGTATAGTTTGCAGCAGACTAGTTATCTTTCACAACACTTAACTTATTTGGATTAGCACCTAGTATAACTTATCTTTTTTTTCTTTCTATTTTCAACCTTATACATGGTGGTAAAAAGTACAAAATATTTTCAAAATGTCCTCTTCCTAACCTGTCCCCATTCTTATGAAGGCACTAGATGCTATACAGGTATTCTGAAAGACCTTGAAAATATGGGAGGTATGCAAAAGTAAAGAAGAAGAGTTAACACATTATGAGATCTTCATTTATAAGGAGGATATTCTTTATATAGGGGTCTACATAACTGCATGGTGGAATCCTTTATGAAATGCAAATTATCTGATTAATTGACTGAATTCTCTGGCCTTTGAAAACGTAAAAAAAAAAACATTTTCATATTCTTGTTTAATAGACAATAGGAACAATTACATTTTGAAACTGAATTCATTTTTTGCTTAAGAATAGTTCTGCCTTATCCATCAAACATACAACAGATATAAGTGATATAATATTAGCAATCTTCAGAAATAACTTTTATAATCCATAATTTTACTACAAAAAACTTTGAAAACTTATTGACTCGAGTATAAGCCTGGGGTGGGAAATGCAGCAGCTACTGGTAGATTTCAAAATAAAAATAAAAATCCCTCACATTTGTCCAGCTCCCACCAGCATCCCTCATCATGTGTCCAGCCCCCTCAATATCCCTCATCATGTGTCCAGCTCCCTCAATATCCCTCATCATGTGTCCAGCTCCCTCAATATCCCTTATCATTTGTCCTGCGCCCCCAATATCCCTTATCATTTGTTCAGCTCCCCCAATATCCCTCATCATGTGTCCAGCGCCCCCAATATCCCTCATCATGTGTCAATGTCCCCCAATATCCCTCATCATGTGTCCAGCGCCCCCAATATCCCTCATCATGTGTCCAGCGCCCCCAATATCCCTCATCATGTGTCCAGCGCCCCCAATATCCCTCATCATGTGTCCAGCGCCCCCAATATCCCTCATCATGTGTCCAGCGCCCCCAATATCCCTCATCATGTGTCCAGNNNTATATATATATACACACAAGTACATGAATACTGTGCAAGAAAATAAACGAAAACATCCTCAGCAATACTTACCATTCAGAATATTTGTTCTGTTCATGTACGTATCTATATATTAGAATTATATAATGACAATAATTAAATGTGACTTTTACATGACAAAGAAACCCTTCTAGATCTATTCTGACAACTTCAAAAAAACATACATTTGTTTTCTATTATTATTGTCTGAGTAAAACATATATGTACTGTAAATACACTGATGTGACTGTGATGTAAATCATGGTGTTACTGACATAGTAAAAAAAAACAAAAAAAAAACATCTTCTATCCATCAAATTCTGTATAGCTGTCATTATAGAATTCTTCTTTATATAGAGGCTGAGAAATTTCTCACAAGTTTGTTTCCCTTTCCCAGGGCTACAACTAGGGGCAGCCACCCCTAGGTGCAAAGCTGATGGGGGCACCAGTAATTTAATATTCAAGGTTAAATCGGTTTGAAATTCAGGGTTTGGGGTGGCATTTTTTTATTTTTATTTTTTGTTTTATAGATGCAGCGTTTTGTATGCTATTTTCTGGTGTCATGTTTCTACAGACTGATTTGCATAACTATGAGGACACCCAATCCTACATTTGATTGAGAGTAGCTACCTTAGCCAATAATTAGTACTTAGAAGATATTCTATTCTTACATCTTGGTTCTGTGTTTAGGTTACAATGATGTTAACAAGGTCCTCTGCCTCTCCATTGGAACCGGTTGAAAAAGTAATTGGTCGCTTGCTATTTGGACTACAGCAGACTCCAAGTAAGAACAAAGGTCAAGTCGGTGATAAAGAGCCACCAGGTGCAAAAGCGAAAATTTCCAAGGAAGACATTCGAGAAAGCAGTGAGCCCAGTGAAACTACAAGGAAGCGGCAGAATAAGAAGAGTGAATAAACGAGTGTTCTAATGCAACACATTATAAATCTTGTTTTTCAGCTGTTTGCTGCCTGTTACAGCAGAAGGCACTTAATGTGAATGAAATAGGTTTATTACTTACAAAAGTGCAGTATTTTAACCTATTAGCCAATAGAAATATGAACTGGGCACATGACCCTCATGTACTGTACTGAACTATGTTTTACTAGACACAAAGCACATTATCAGGGTATTACATATTTACCTCCTGAAAAGCATTATGATATGATGGACAAGTTTAAAGACTAGGTATATGCAATTTGGCATCTATTGATACTAAGTTAAGCATTTAATACATGACATGTATTTACTATTCATTGGATTTCTGAACGTGTGGGGTTTATACATATAATTATAATAGAAGGTTTGATAACTTAATCACTTGGGACTATTTTTCTAAATTGTTTGTAATATTAGATACATTTGATAAATATTTAACATTAATTTATTTTAAATACTTTATTTCCTTAAAATTACATTTTAATGGTAGTTTTGTACTTTTTAAAGGTGGTTTATAATTACTCACTATGGTGAAAGCTGTGATTTTTTTTTCTGTTTAATCCTTGAAATGTGACTTTTCTAATTTTCACGCCATTTTTCTGAAATTAATAGGTGAATAAAAGACAATTGAACTAGTGTGATTTTGTATTTTTAAGTAACATAATTTGCTTTTCTCTTATACAACTATCATATTATGCTTGGATTTTTTAAAGTATGTATGCAGCTTTATAGGACAGAGAACAGTGTTTGCCCTAGTTTGCACACTACAATAATATTTAGATGATTTACAAGGCCATTGCTTTGAATGTTGGGCTGTACAAAAATAGATAAATCTCAATTCTCAAAAATTTGGTCTGGTTTCACACATGTCATTTAGTGACTTTTAAAGATGTCTTATTTTCATGGTGCTTTAAAATCCAGTTAGCTGTTTTCTATGAATCTGCTGGTGTTTCTGATCAACTTATGTATGATGTATTTTTTTATTTTTTTTTAAAGAGTAGAAAATATTCAATCTAATTTTTGAAAACATTTGTGGAACAAAAATTATGATTGGTAATAGTGTAAAAAATGCTTGACGTATCAGGTTCCATTTGCTGTTCCAAAAATGACATTTCCTAAATACACACAGCTGACAGCTAATTGTCAGCTGTCTTTATTTTGAAAATTTCAGAAATTAGAAAGTTTTTAAAAGGAATGGGTAAGTATTTGGAATTTATTTTTCATAAACTTACCCATTTATTACCTTAACCCGACTATACCCAACAGGTTAGTGGTTTTAGGCTGCGGGAAAGGGATCTAGTATAGATGTGGAGTCTTAGGTTTAGGTTGCCGGAAGGGGATAGAGTTTACAAGGGGAGTCTAATAGGCTGCGGGGAGAGGATGGATTGGAAAAGGGCAGTCTTGGGGTTAGGCTGCGTGGGGGGGTGGATTGAAGATGGGGAAGGTTAGGGTAAGGTTGCAGGGAAGGGAGGGTTAGGGGATGGTTAGGGTGAAGATAAGGGTTGGGGAAATACCATTCAGTGATGGGAATTCCTTCTGGGGATCTTCGATTACCTCACTCTGGCAGGACAAACAGCATTCGCTGCAAATGGGGTGTCGAAAGCGGTGTTGTAAAAGGGCTGTTCTTAGTGGCGAACCACACCCTACGTATCTACGTGACTTTCTTTAAACCTATGTAATCCACATCCACATTCAGCTGTATCTTCTAGATACTTCTTGTTCTGGATAAGGTTTCAGTGGCACTCAATAACGTAATTACATGTAAAGTTGCGCTGGAAATACGTCACTCATGTGGATATCATGTACGATATAAAACGTATCTGCACTTCAGGATCGATCTCGTGTTAAAAAGTGTCATGTAAGAAAAACGTGCATTTCTGGATTGCAATAGTTGTAAACCTTTATTTCTTTTCTTTGTTATGTCACTTACTATAATATCAAGAAACACATTTTGTAACAATCTTAATTGTAATGAAATTAAACACAATATTAGATAAAGATAAATATAATCTTTTCATAGAACAGAACCTTGCAGAAGGAGATGTTACCGCCTCAAACACAGCTTAATTCTTATTTAAGTAATGTAATTTTTCATTATTTATTTGAACAATTAAAGCTTGAATTTACATGTGTGTGTTCCTTTATTTTATTGCATACTACAGCAAGGAGGTACTTCTCATGTCCCAGAGTAGAAGTCCTCAGACATCTAAGGATGTTATGTTAAAATGCAATTAGTTTGTTTTAATAATTTGTTATGCAAGCAATCCTGAATCTGGATTATGTATGCCAATATCACTGTCATTTTTATGTTTACTAAAAGGGCATAACGAAGCCATGAACAAATATCTTGCTGTTGGCTTTGTAGTTTAGCATGTTACATGTCTTAGGAATTGTCACGAATACTGTGAAGTAAATGTAGTACTTTTATCCAACAGTCAAATATTTGTAATGACACTGCTTACATTAATTAGCCTCCAAAAACAATCTATGGCGCCACTTTCCAGCTTAGATTTACCACTGCCATGTGCTTATTCAGCCTTAAGTACTTCTAGTTCCGTGTCGCATTTCATTGCAGATTGATTGGTCCAAATAATAGATATGTGATTTTGCCGATATATTGCACATACAACAAGATGGTTGTAATAACACATCATAATTGTGCACACAGTACTTTAAACTATAAACAGGAGAACACAGATTAGGTAAACAATTGTCACTATAAAGGGCTCAAATAATGCCACTTTCATGTGATGATTTTTTTTTATACTCACAAAACAATTACTTCACCCTTCATGTTCAAATCATGCTTATGTATTGTATTGCTCCACATGTAGTCTCAGGTATATCTCATGTAATAGTGTTTGAAAAATATGTATATTTAGCAATCATGGGCACGTGTGACATGTGTAACTTTTTTATTTTGAAACGTTTTTATTGCAGTCAAACACAATGCATATTATAACATTTCTCAAATAAGACATGACGTGCTGTACATTCCATATGAAATCTATACAGAGATAGCTAAATATGTCACATTCAATATACAAGTGTCTTATAACAATCAAAACAATTCTTAGAATTAAAACAAGCAATTATATCAAGCATATGATTTTGTTTATTTAATTAATTAAATCCGTAATTTATTAATTGATATCTATGAATTAAATTATTCATTGTACATTTAACAGTGTTGACTGTCTGACTTTTTCCATTTTCTTCTAACTTAACCTCTAACTTAACTTCTACTAGCTACTTTTCCCTTACCCTGCCAAGTCTGTTTTCCAAATACATTTTGGGATATTGGATTCCACTTGCGTCCGTTTTTTCTTACTACAAATGCTAGTGTCAGCCAATAATATATGCTGTTCTATTTCTATTCATTATTAGCTATCTGCGAACTATTTATGCATTCAAACTCACCCCATCTTCCCGATATGCTGTCATATTTAGCCCTAGCATTTCTCTTATCCATCACAAACCTCTCATGTGCCAAAGTAACATCCACTAACCGTATCCAATCTCTCAAATCAGGAGCTTTACATCTCATCCAAGTCCTGGCAATACACACTTTTAGCCATTAAGCATAGGCTATTTACATATTCCAACCACATTCTTTAGTTGCAACCCAATTAAACAATCCTTAGGCGAATCTAGTACATATTGTATTCCCATCTTTTCTATATATTCTTTAACATCCCTCCACAATTTTTGGATCTCCGAGCACTCCCACGGTAGGTGCCAGAAAGAACAATCATTTAAACCACACTTCGAACAACTGTTCGGTATACTATTCTCATATTTGCATAGAAGTTGGTGATACAAATAACAACGGTGTATTAAATATGCCTGTATTTGTTGGGAAGGATAGGATGTGGAGCATTTATGCGAACTGGCCAACAGGTCACTCCACTCATCATCCAGATTACCCAAATCTCCTTCCCACTTAGTCCTAAGAGATTGTAAATCCCCCTCCTGTGGTCCCGACAGTAGAAACATATAGATATGAAATAAGCTTTCTTTGTCCTAACATATGCAGTGTCCTTTTAATCTGAGATGATACAATAATTATACTAGTAATAGACCCAAATTGCGCCAACACTGCATGCCTAACTTGCAGATAATGAAAGAAGAATCGATTAGGACAGCATTTTCCTCCACCAACTCTGAAAAAGGTTTGAGTATACCAGCATGACAAATAGTGACATGTAACTTTAACCTTTTGCATTACCCTTTAATATTTATACACTTATGAATATCTCTTACCAAATAAAATGTAATATTTTGCTTTATTTTAAACTTAAAATTAATTATTACTGATACATAGCACACATTTAAAATCTATCTTACTCTTAATAATTAACCTAAAAATCAGACACATACACTTTTGCAAATACTTTTATTTTGAGCAAGGTGTTTGAAGTGCAATTTGTTTAAAAAAGTATAAATAAAAATAAAACCGGAAACCAAAAACACATTATTTAAACATTTAACTATAATGTTATTTTTATGAAGTAAAAAGTGACTATATTATTACAGGATGAAAGACAGATAAGAAGAGAACAACTATCAAATTTACATAAAAAAACATTACTTAATACACTTACCGCCCTTGACTACATGCCTCCACCCACTAAGCCACTACACCACCATTTACACTGGGATTTGAATAGGCAGAATATGCTTGTGACTTGGGGCCTGATCCAGAGCTTCGATGTTACACTGAGCGCTGTAGCGCTCAGCGTAACATCGGTGCTCTGGCCCGACACTCCTCCTGTGCGGGCATATGGCCCCCT
>WWET01003471.1:151593-163314 GCA_011038615.1 Limnodynastes dumerilii | reverse complement strand
TGCTGAGATAAAACACTGTTTTGTGGGTTGGACCGCATCTTCGACCTGATAATTGCAGGTATATTTGCGTATTGGTACTTTTGGGGTACACTGACTCAACAATTTGAGGGCTCGTGAGCGGAAGTTTTTTCACAGTGCATGCAGGATTCGGCCCACTGACAAAGGGTGGATGGTATGATAAGTAAGTACATTTGTGATCGCATTAACAGCGCAAACATGTGTATTTATCCTACTGCTACGACAAGCTAAGACTTTTTATTTTCCTTGTAGTATTTATGAGTTGGACACTGTTAACTACTGTACTTTGAAATAAAATTGTTGGATTCACTTAGGCTAGGGTTCGGACACAGTTGTCCGTGGAAACATTGTAGAGATTGCTGCTTAATGGGGGTTTGAATCATTTTTTTTTAGGTGTTCCTGGGCCTTATTAGCATTGGTTTGTGAGCTAGTGTGAAGGGTTTTCGCTCTGCCAACGGGCTATTGAGAAATCTATATGAAGGGTTTAGTGATTTTCAGAGTGAGAAAAAGATAACGCTGTTTTTGATGCGCTCTGATAGCGGATATTTACACTGAGTTGTACACTGTTTTATTAGATATTTTGGAGAATTGTTTCTCTTGCGTAAGTGTATGCTTGTTTGGTACTACCTACCTATAGAGTTTTGATGGTTTTACTATGGGTAACGGATTATCTCGAGATGGGCCATACAGCAGGGTCAATCAGGGCATGGCGAGTGGATCATGTACCGTAGAGATACCAGATATGCCGCTGGGGTCGGCTTTGTTTATTATGGATAGGAAATATGATGTTGTTGCAACAAAGTATTATAAAGACTGGTCTAGGTTAACCAGTTCATGTGAGAGAAGATTTCCAAGCATTGGTATTTTTGACGAGAACATTCTAAATAATGTGAGTGTCCAAATTTGTAATGTTAAATCACATAAGAAGTGGGAAAAATATATAAAAAGTTTGGTATTGTGGTAACCCAAGGGTAAAGAATGGCGTGAAAAAGCCGCAAGCGCATCTCTGTGTTCACGCAAATCTTTTGCACGCGATACCCACATCAGATGGGGTAAGGATGATTCGTGTTTCAATGTTGTTTGTCCTGATAATAATAACTTTTCTTCCCATGGTAATTTTACTGCTAATGATGTTGTAGCTAGACTGTATCCTGTGCTAGATGAGGAATTAATTAAGGGGAACATTGAGAATAGTGATAAGGAGGATGACCCCTCATTAATATCTGCACTCACACACATACTACAGTTACATGCTAACCGCACTAGGCCAAGTGCTGGGACACATGCTGCTACATCGGCACTACAAGTCCCAGCAATACCCGTTGCAGCTGTTCCCACAGCCGCACTTCAAGCTGCTGCCACATCCACTGCAATGCCGGATGCTGCCACATGTTTACCCATAAATACGCACGCTTTACCCGTAGTTACAGCGCCACCTGCCCACGCAGTTACTAGTGAACATACGCAATCAGCAAAAAAATGTATGGATGAATCTCCAGCACATTTAACTAGGTCAACAACAAGTAAAGATCCTAATTGTGGTAAACATAGAAAGTGTTTAGGATGTGAAGGGATGTACCCAGTGCACACATTAAGTGTGCCTACTGGGAATGCTAATACTGAAGGGGTTAGACCTGTACAAACGATTACAATGTACACTCCATGGTCTAGGTCAGAACTGCGTAACATGATAGCGGAATTCCCTAACCCTACTAAGGATTTGGCCAAGTGTCAGAAATATATTAGGGATTTGGAAAATGCACTTGAGCCCACAAACAAAGATTGGCATGTGTGGCTTAGAGCTTGCCTTCCTTCTAGTACTGATCTCACAGACTTCTTTAAAGTCTGCCAATTAGAAGAAGACAAACCTCTAACTGATGCAGACAATCAGACTAACATTAATAATATCTGTAAACAGCTAGGTTTAAAATTCCCTGTACATGTAGTGTGGCAAAGTCTTTTTCCAATTAAACAAAAAGACAATGAGGGTGTAGATGATTTTATTCAAAGGGCACTTGTAGACATGGTAAAATATACGGCTATTGAAGATATTAAGGTTAATCCACACCATAGAGAGTAAGCAGTCTCAGTTTTGATGACTGGATTTGTGGAACTTGTAAAGCAAAGGATCCAGATATCAGAACCAGAATGGCAGGATCTAGATGTGATAAAAATAAGATCATTAGCAGTGTCCCATGAGAGAAATGTAGTAAAAAGGAAGGAGAGATAGTCTGAGAAACTAATGACCTTGAGCATACAAGCCCTACAACCACAGACACACATACATTCACACATGACATATAATGATATGACTAATCAAAAGAGAAAATATATTGTCAAATGTTTTAGGTGTGGGCAAGCTGGGCACAAGGCTCCAGAATGTAGGAGTGGAAGAAATCACTCAGGGTATAACAATGCTTATTGGAGACCACAACAGGGGCCTTATAGACCCAGGGAAGAAGGTGGTGAGAGGTTTGACGACAAGAGAGCTGGTCCCCAAAACCAATGAAGATCAGGTCATACCTGTGATCTCATGCAGATAGGATTGATTAGCAGCCCAAATGAAGAGCCTAATGTAGAGGTCAATATTGCAGGCATTAAACAAACCTTTCTTGTGGACACATGGGTGGCCAGATCTGTACTAACTTCTCCTCTTGATTTACCCTTAACCAGGAAAACCATACGCACAGTAGGAGTCTCAGGGGAGGTGCAACAGTATTCCCTAACAACACCGGCGGAAGTCACTATTGGTCCTTTGCACACTAAACATTCTTTTCTCCTTGCAGCATCAGCTCCTACCAATATACTCGGATGGGACCTGCTGTGTAAGATGGGTTGTGTGATTTATTGTACTCCTGATGGTGTATTCTTGGATATTCCAGGGTCCCATGCACAGGAAGTTCAGGACATGTTAGAGGTTCCTTCTAAGTTAATGCTTCTTTCCCCTGGTAAAATGCGTTTTTTCCAACACAGGTAGAGGACATGTTGTCACAGTTACCAGGTCCCCTGTGAACCAAGCATGGGCAAGACACTGGATTAATGGCTAATGTATCACCAGTTATGGTAACACTAAAAAGTGGTAGGCATCCTTTGAAACCTGAGGTAGAAATAGGTGTACTTTCTGTCATGGAACAGTTGTTACAGCAAGGGATCATGATTCGCACCTCTAGTGTAGCAAATAGTCCCATATTCCCGATCAAGAAGGCTGGGGGGAGGGGTTATAGACTTGTGCAAGATTTGAGGGGTGTTAATAAGGTAGTAGAGAGTCAGTGCCCTGTGGTGCCTAATCCAGCTTTCATATTAATGCAAATTCCAGCGACCTCTTCTCATTTTACCGTTATTGATTTGTGTTCTGCATTCTTCTCTATTCCCCTACACCCTGACTGCCAGTACCTTTTTGCATTCTCATTCAGAGGGGTACAATACACATGGACACGGTTACCCCAAGGTTTCGTTGACAGCCCCATTATTTTCTCTCAAGCTTTACATGATTGTTTGCAATCTTTTCAACCCAGTAATGGGTCGGTTTTGATACAGTTTGTGGATGACTTGTTGTTATGTTTTGAATCTTTTGAGTGTGATACTAAGGAATTGTTGTTTCATTTCGTACAGGACACAATGTATCTAAGGAAAAGTTGCAGTCATATCAAACCAAAGTCAAGTATTTAAGACACTGCCTCACTAAAGGGTTACGACATTTGACAGAA
The DNA here is from genome assembly GCA_011038615.1 of Limnodynastes dumerilii. Taxonomy (NCBI): domain Eukaryota; kingdom Metazoa; phylum Chordata; class Amphibia; order Anura; family Limnodynastidae; genus Limnodynastes; species Limnodynastes dumerilii. Next base: position 159,589 of record WWET01003471.1, on the reverse strand, counting down.
GACAGGATCAAAGCCATACAGGAGATGACACTACCGCAGAATCAACAGCAAGTTCGTTCATTTATAGGAGCGCGTTGATACTGCAGGAATTGGATTCCTGGGTTCTCCATATTAGCTTTGTCATTACAGGATCTCTGCTTCTAAGCCTGACTGTGTAATACACACAGAAGAATCAGCGCAAGCCTTTAAGAATCTAAAGGAAGGTTTAATGTCAGCTCCAGCCCTTGGAATCCCTGACTATACTAAACCTTTTGACCTATATTGCACAGAAACTGTTGGTTGTGCGGCAGGAGTCTTGACACAGAAACATGGGGATGCTAACAGGCCAGTGGCGTACTACAGTGCCCAACTGGACACTGTAGCAAAGTCACTCCCAACTTGTCTCAGAGCAGTGGCAGCTGTCGCTCTTCTGGTCAGTAAAAGTGAAGATGTAGTATTAAGCCATGATTTGATTGTCCATGTACCACATGCTGTGTATACCCTGTTGAATTCTGCTCAGACTAGACACATTTCCTCTGCATGGTTTACAGGATGGGAACTAGCGCTTATGGCACCTGCTAATATTACAATTAAATGGTGTAATGCGCTAAATCCAGCTTCGTATTTATCATATGTGCCTCATGATGCACAAAGGGTGGACAGGGATATGTAAAAGACAGAATTTAGTGGACAAACAAACACTCATGACTGTATGGACTATCTAAATCAAACCTTTACTGCAAGACCTGACATATGTGACACCCCAATAGATGGTGCAGATGTGAACTTTTACACGGACGGGAGTTGTCATAGACAGACTGACACAGGTGAATTGTGTACAGGTTATGCTGTGGTAGATGACAAAGGTATAGTAGAAGCTGAATCCCTAGGACCACCTCACTCAGCACAAGTAGCAGAACTGTAGCTTTAAGAAGGGCATGTGAATTGGCAGAAGGAAAAATTGCCAATATCTATACAGATTCAAAGTATGCTTTCAGCATAGTGCATGATTTTGGAGTCCTGTGGAGACTTTATGACAGCAGCCGGGACACCTGTAGCACACTCCAGACACATAAAAGGACTGTTAGAAGCCATACAACTGCCAACACAGGTGGCAGTTATCAAATGCAAAGCACACACATACGAGACTGACATGGTATCACTAGGTAATGAAAGGGCTGATGAGGCTGCAAAGAGAGCAACTGCATTTGTACCATTGGAAAATGTTGATAAATTGATGGTGTTTGAATCATTATCAATGCAAAGATTAATAGAAATGCAGAATTTGTGTTCCCTACAGGAAAAGGCCATCTGGAAGGTGACAGGATGTGAACAGGAGCCCACAGGACTTTGGAAGGATGGACAAGGGAAACTGGTGGCTCCCAGGGCGTATTTCCCTGCCCTAACTGAAGCAGTACATGGTGTGACCCACTTAGGGAGGGGAGGTATGAGCAGGTTGGTAAGATCATACTGGTGTGCACCAGGATTTTCTGGAATGGCAGATAAGAAGGTTAAGTCAGTTTTTATTTGCTAAAGAAAAATGTTGGTAAGTCTTTTCCTGTAGAACCATCTCATATTCTGCCAACAGAGGGTCCTTTCCAGGTAATACAAATTGATTGATACAGTTACCACCCTGTAGAAATCTAAAGTATGTTTTAGTATGTGTAGATGTGTTTTCACATTGGGTAGAAGCTTATCCAGCTGCATCTAATACCGCTGCTTTTACTGCAAAGAAGTTAGTTCAAGAATTTGTTTGTAGCTTTGGTATACCAAAGTGATTGAAAGTGACCAAGGCACTCACTTTACTGGAGAGGTATTTAAGAGCGTGTGCCAGCTTATGGGAATTTCCAGCAAATTGCACACCCCATATCACCCACAAGCCAGTGGGAAGGTAGAAAGGATCAATGGTACTATTAAAAACAAGCTCGGCTGAGACCGTGTTAGCCTGGCCTGAGACATTACCCATAGTTCTTCATAGCATCAGGACCACTCCTAGATCTCCACTTAACTTGTCACCATACAAGATTTTGTTTGGACGTCAACCCCATATCATAGTAGACCCCTAGGAAAAATTGAAATGCCACAATGATGTGATCGTCCGTTATCTTATTCAGATGAGCAAACAGCTCAAGAAACAGCTGAAATGTATTAAGTTGATAGCGCCAGACATGCCACAGTATAATTGTCATGATATTGAACCTGGTGAGTTTGTGATGATTAGAAATTTCTTACGTTCTGGTTGTCTGATTGACAGGTGGGAACGACCGTACCAAGTGCTACTGACTAGCACCACCTCCATAAAGGTTGCAGAAAGGAATACTTGGGTCCATTCATCCCACTGCAAGAGAGCTGTCAATCTGGAGGAGGTCCGAGATGAGGAGGAAGTTGTGACGGTTGCCCCTAATCTTGAGTGCCTGTTCCAGGAAGACGAAGTCGAGACTGATTAACCGAAGCGGAGAAATTGCAGTCATCCTACTGAAGATGGAGTCCACTTTTTCTCTCTTAACGTTTCTGTTCCTTTTCAGTGCATTTGGTTCCGGAGATGGTGTCACGACCCTGACCTCACCTGAGGCTTTCGTGACTTATCTGGGGCTCAAGGGGTTAATCACAACAGCCACCTGGTCTGTTCTACAATGACTAATGCCCCTTCTCCCACCCCAAATATCACTTATTACCAATGAACTGCCACTACCAAGGCTATTCACAGGAGACCTTCGGTTCTCTTTTTCCCAAATCAAACACAGTTATGCTTTACTAGAATAATTATCAACCTAGAATGACCTCTTCTGTTACCCGTCAGTTGCGTTTAATAACCGAGCTGGTCTGACATGTGAATCCGTAAGAACATGAACTTATTAATTGATATTTAATATGATAATAATCACAATGCTTAGTTACAGAGAATAACAAAATAGACATACAATATGCAAAACAGTTTCTTATAAAATAAACAGGTGAAAACACAGAAAGACTTTCACGCAGCCTTCCCTGCCTGAGATTAGCAGATTACTGGGGAATATGAAACACTTCCTTCCGTCCAGAAGATCTCGTGAAGTGAACCCCGTGTATGTATCATACTGTTAAACGCCAGTCTCCGGCTCTTACCCGTCCCACGCTCCCTCCGGCGCCTGCATCCGCCGTCCCTGATGGCATGTCGTCACGAAGGCCATCGGCTCCCCCACTGTCTCCCGCTTTGTTGTTCTGGTTGCTAGGCAACCAAAACACTCGGTTTCTTCGCACTGCGGCGCAATCTTTACTCACACTGCCCACCTTGCCTACCTGCTGTCTTCCTATTAGTTAGGGGGCTGGCCCAAACTCAGACACCTCATTGGCCAGACTCCCTGTAAATAGATTATATCCTGACTGATGGTGATAAGATGGAGGAGGAGGGGTCTGGTATTGAAGTAAAGGATGAGTATCAATCGGACGGTAGTATGGAACCATGGGCTATGCCTAACATTATAGGTTCCAAGTATGAAAAGCGCTCTAACTCTGAGGAAAAAGATCAATGTATGGGATCATCATCTGAGGAATATTGCATATGTAAGACTTGCGCCCCAGTGATAGAAGAAAGTTGTGTACAATTGTGTCAAACTAATTACAACCCTAAGTTTGACGGGTGCCCATTATATCATTTTCATGCTTTGGTGGGGAAAGTTTTGAACCAAAGTGAATGTTGGGTATGTTCCCATGTACCTCAGAGACAAGATAATTTAGGTTTGATTCCAGTGCCTCTAAATAACTCTGAGGTACTTCATTTGTGGGGTGGGACACCACTGGCAGAAAAATGTAATACTTCTGGATCTCTTAGACTTAGGCATCTCTTAAACTTAGGCAATATTCAAAAGACAAATCTCTAATGTGTATAAACTTTACAAGCCATATGCGATTAGGTTATTGGGAAGCAGTATGGCATAATCATACAATGGTGTACTCTATGAGAGCTGATAAAGAGCCCATACTTACTAAACGAGTACAAGAAGTTAAAATTGGAAAGGCTTTCAAACAGTTGGTGTACATCCTGAATATTGTCATCCTGAATATTGTCAAAATATAATACAGGAGAATACCTTTAAGTCACAATTAAATTCTTTGGGTAGAGGGAGCTTTATAGGAGAATTGTGCCAAGTCCTATGGCACCATACTATACCTTTTATCCTCCCAGGTGACGTGTATTATATTTGTGGGAGAAGAGCCTATAAGTGGCTAGCCACAAACTCCCAAGGGTTATGCTTTTTGGGAAGGATAGTACCCGAAGTCCTTACTGTATCGCATGAGACTATACTCAACGTACATAGATCTAGTCCCTCGCCTTATGTACATGTCCTTACGAACACAAATATAAGAGAAGTGTGCCTCAACAAGGTAAACATTTGGCCACTGATTTAATCAACGAATCAACAGGATTCCAATTTTTGGTATCACTAGATTTTACAAGAACTGCTAGAGGTAACCTAAATTATAAATATATCCATGCACTAGCAAATTTAATTGATAATATCCCGACATGTATGATGACACTTTTCGTTATACAGGTTTAGGGTTACAGGCCTATAAGAAAGAGTTGACACAGCATAGAATGGTTTTAACTTACTTGACTTCTGTTACTGGAGGTTATTGTGTCACTCTTGCCACCCAAATGAAGTCATTGACAATAAGATGGATGAAATCCTTCAATTAAAATGGGAGTTCCGTAGGTCACATAACATATCCTTGTCCTCTGTAGGAGAGAAAGTTGCAGAATGGGTGCCATGGTTGAACCCCGTGAATTAATTCTCAGGGTTAGGGGACTGGGCAAAAGCACTAGCTACCAGGGTGATCAAATTTTTAGTGCTAGTAATGGGTGTTATCATGATAATTGTATTAAGTGTAAAATGTGTTCAGGGAATCATAAGATGTAAAGGGAAGAAAACGGAATTAGTTATGACTGTGACTGAGAGCATAGAATTAACTTACAATGTTTTATTTTATAATCCGACACTAGAGAATGTTTAGGGCGATAAATAGTGGTCTATCAAAGGGTGGTCTGTCGAAACTGAGTTAAAAACATCACCATTAATCCTAAAATAAAAATTAATCTTTTCAAGGAATGAGAACAAAGGACTGAGGAAAAGTGCGGGAAAACGTGAATACACTTTTACGCAACAATGCGCGTGCATAGGAGCATGCGTGCGTATTTGCTCTTCTAACATTTGATTTTACACTTTAATAAACATACTGACTTACATATTTTCACACAGGACTTGTTCATGTTTAATGTCTGTACGCGTTCTTTTTTTTTCAAACTGTGTTTTATATTCGCAGATCGTTCATTCAGCTAATTGCCGCCGATCGTCGAATGATTATCATAATAATATAGTGTTTAGACTTGTAGCATAGAATATGATGTTGTATTAGAGATTATATTTTCTGCTAAGAGATGGCATAAAGCAATTTCAAGTTATAGGCATTAATAAATTTTGATATGATATGTACGTGTCCCCAATTATGCTGATGAACCTAGGAAGTAAGAACAATAGAAGACCCTGAGGCCAATGATGAGCTAAGGATCCATGATGGTCATGAGATCTCTCCAATCAACCTGTGTTCGGTTACCCTTTTGATCTTTACTGTTAAAAAGCACTCTGCCTGGGTGTTGGACCCCAGATGACTTTTGACGTCTCGCCAGTGACTGGTCGCGCTGCTGTATCGGGAGACCAGCACTTTTGGTTAACTCTTTCCATGCTGAGATAAAACACACTTTTGTGGGTTGGACCGCATCTTCGACTCTGTTGGTAATTTCAGGTATAATTGCGTACTACCACACTTGGTACTTTTGGGGTACACTGACTCAACACCATCACCAAGACTGCACCCATATTTATATATTCACTTTTCTTAAGATATGGCTCAACTCATTCTCCTGGATCATGACAGGATGAAAATCGCTCTTCTACATTTAATATACGTTCTGATTTACAGTTATAGGACTTCTCCTGGGCTGTATCCTCTCATTTGAACAACTTTCTTCACCCAATAAGACTATTCTCTACTCTAAGAACATTCAAATGCTCCCTTTAAACTATCCTCTTCACACAGACTTACCATATTCAGAAACAAAGGGAAATATACACCAGCACACTGCTACTGACCAACAGAAAACCTGCCATTTTATCTGTAAGATAAAATCCTCTTATTCCCCTCTTTGTGGTCAATTGAATCGGGCCCTATATGTGAAGTCTAGTGGGTGGAGATGAAACACTATATACTATATAATCCACATATATTAAAGCATGTGCCATGTCCAGACCCCTCAAATACCTTACATGTGTTACAAGCATCTGGAAACACACCATTAAATATCCTGCATTTGCCACTTCATTTAAACCTCATTTACTTATTCTCTCTAATTCAGGTTTTGCTCAGCAGCTTTTTGTGTTTGTTAAAGTGATAATTTACAGAGGAGGAGATTTTATATTTTGTGACTTTCATTAATGCCTGTTCAAGCAACATTAACAATATTGACTGTATTAATAAAATGATAATATTCTGTGCTTACTAGCAGTTAAATTGTCACTTCATTATATGTGTCACTGCTATTCGAAGAAAGCTAAAATTTTACTTATTCAGAAATGCTGGAAATTGCTGCCTTTGAGTGTGCAATAATAAAAACAGATTGTAACTTAATTATTATAGTATAATCATCATATAAATATTGTAATACTACATCATTAAATCAATAGGAGGCAGAATAGGGAGAAAACTATGTTATCACGTAGACTGAAATTTGTTTCCTAATAAACCCTTTTAGCATTTTAGCTTACAAATTACTGAATTCAAATGTTATTAATGTTGCAGAATATATAAATATTACTTACAGAACTGAAGGGTTCTCTCTCTATTTTAATGTATATGAGGTTAATACAGCTTGCAAATGTGCTTTAAAAACAGCACTGAGGTCATACTTTCGGTTCCTGGACAAAGTCTTATCTGTGTGGAGTTTGCATGTTCTCCCCGTGTCGACATGGGTTTGCTCCGGTTTCCTCCCACATGCCAAAAATCTTGCTGGTAGGTTAAGTGGCTACTAATAAACTTAAGCCTAGTGTATGTGTGTGGTAGGGAGTCTGGCTCCAGGGGAGTGAATGAGTAGTGTTGTTTGTGTAATAATTGGAGGGTGGTGGTTTTGGGGGTTTTGAAAAAGGGTTGCTTCACAGAAAGGGTGGTAGGTGAAAGTAGTTGGCAAAGTAATTCTTATTTGTCGTCAAGATTCTATGATAATTCTATTTATGGAAATACGGATGATCTTAAAAACTCTCCTCACCCTCTCTTGGATCATCACCTCATTACCTGCAAACTCTCCCACACAAACTTTAGCCCTAAACTTTATAATTCTGCTATCGCTTCTCACACCCATAGAAATCTTAATGCCATACATTTTGACCAACTTACTGAATGCAACAACTTTTATCTCCAGTCTCTAACTTCTACTCTCCTGATTTAGCAGTATCTCACCTAAACGCAACCCTAGCAACTGTCCTTGACCAAGAAGCTCCAGCTACCTGGTGACTTTAATGTCAACCATGGCACACTAATGACTAACAAAACCTTAAAAAATGTTCCTGCAAAGCAGAACGTTGCTGACACAAATCTTGTTCTCCTGATGACTTTTTAACTTATGCAAACACTTATCACACTTTTAAAACTGCCCTGGACAATGCCAAGCATTGCTACTTTCAATCTCTCATTTCTAATCAGCAGGGGCTGGCTGGCAAATTTTAGACTGGGGGGCAAGCCCAAAGCAGTGGCCCATAAGTAACGGCCCATCCTCAGGGTTATCACATATTTAATTGGGGATTCAGTGTATAGGCAGCACACGTAGTAACAGAGGCGGTACTAGGTTTTGTGGGGCCCTAGGTGAAAAAATTAAAAGAGGCCCCATCAAACAGTATTTTTTTAGTTTGTTTTTTTAATTTGGTGCAATTTTTGTCTTCTAGAATTCTAGTAATTACACACCAATTGCTTTGTCAAAGAAAATTAC
>WWET01003471.1:124484-141208 GCA_011038615.1 Limnodynastes dumerilii | reverse complement strand
ATTTTCACCGCTGGGATTTTTAGCACCGGGAATATGAATACCAAGGTGGGAGTTATGTATATGAGAGAGAGAGAGCTGTTATGTGTAAGTGTGTGTATGTGTGTGTTCGTGTGTGTGTGTGTGTGTGTGTGTGTGTGTGAAAGAGAGAGAGAAGGGGGGGCTGTTATGTGTATGTGAGAGAGAGAAGTGGGCTGTTATGTGTATGTGATAGAGAGAAGGGGACAGTTATGTATATGTGAGAGAGAGAAGGGGGACAGTTATGTGTATGTGAGAGAGAGAAGGGGGGCAGTTATGTGTATGTGTGAGAGAGAAGGGGGACAGTTATGTGTATGTAAGAGAGAGAAGGGGGACAGTTATGTGTATGTGAGAGAGAACAGTTATGTGTAAGTGTGTGTGTGTGTGTGTGTGTGTGTGTGTCAGAGAGAAAGAGAGAGAGAAGGCAGGGCCGTAACTAGGGGGTGTGCGATAGGGGCGGCCGCACAGGGTGCAACTCTTAAAGGGGCACCTATAAGTTAATATTTATGGGTAAATTGGCTTGGAATTCCGGGTCAGGGGGCACCATTTTTCCTTTTTGCCCCTGGCACTAAAATTTCTAGTTACGGCTCTAAGAGAAGGTGGGGCAGTTATGTGTATGTGTGAGCGAGAAGCAGTTATGTGTATATGTATGTGAAAGCAGTTATATGTGTGACAGCAGTTGTGTGTGTCAGTATTGGTCATGGTGTTTCTCTTTTGTATTGTATAATGCAGGAGAACAGCGCTGTCCTAGGATTTTGGCCCCGATGTGACAGGAGAGGGGAGTGAATGTGTATCACAATCAGGACCCAGGATAAGGTAGGTTTATAGATTTCATTGGGAGCAATATAAAGCTGTATTTCTATGGGAAACAATCTATTTCTAATTAATTATATTATGTTTATCATTTATGTTATTTTGTCAATATGTATGTGCGATAGCAGTTATAGAGAAAGAAAGGGGGGCACATGCCATAAATACATTAGGCTACGATAGATTAGACCCTTAATTAGACCAAATTAGACCAAATAGGTACAAATATGTCTCTTTTTGCCTAACTATAGCACCTCCGTACACTGGACCAACAATGTTGATGAAGTTATTGATTAAGTTGTTGATGCCGTTAACCCTTAGTCTGCAAAAAAGTGCTACGAATATACTGGTTAATAGCAGCTTCTATATTCCTCACCCTGTAGCACTGCAGCACTGCCTCTCCAGCCTGGCGCCGGCCTTCCCCACATACCCTTGCAGAGTGCATTCCACCAGCCTTGCAGCCACTCCACTACCTGTTATTGCACCCGTGTCATCATATACTTGTGGCTTTATGCAAATGTTTTGACATTTCCACGACATCCTGTATAATCAAGCTCAGAACAACTATACCTGACCTTATGAACTTTTCTCTTTAAAAAAAACCCTATAAAAATAAATAAATAAAATGAACTTTTCTAATTGATTAGAGGTGTGGACAACAGTATAAATAAAGGACCTTTGCCTTCATTGCAAAAACAAACAAACCACAAAAAACACCCATTTCCCAAAGCTAGCAATAATAGCTACTACTACTACATATTTTTGCTATGCCACTAAATGTGACTTAGTCCTAATAGAACCCAAATCTAAATTTGTTGTATTAGAATTAAAAAAAGAGAAAGCTGTCTGTTTGTATTAAGGATTTAAATATTAAACTGCTAAGTTATTATTAAACTACCTATGGCTGACACAGTGCCCACACCATTCACCCACACACAGAAATAAATACACGGACCACAGTGTTGGTCTATATAATTTGGAGAAAAGGTGACAGCAAATAGCAGGTAGTGGACAGTGGCTGACATGAAACATGTTAAACAAGACAGGTATCCCCTGTCCAAGTGCCCCCCAGGTAAAGGATCAGAAACCAGGTACTAACCCCCTTCAAAGTGCACGCCACTTGGCAGCAGAATGGGACTCAACCACTTGGTGTGGCCTCCTGACATTATTAAGGGATGTACCTATCCTATACCAATAACCCCTTCCCCATGCACCATGACCCGCCTGGAAAGAAAATGCATTTTAAACAACACATAAATAAACTAAGAAGAGGGAGGGATACAAATTGCAGAAGCATGAGGCCACAATGTCCTTATAAACCCCCCATAAGCCCACTTGTCCACTCTCCAAGCTATCTAATTGGCTGAACTTAAGGTGACCCTACATGGTGCTGGTATGCAGCCGAGTGTGTTTAAATGTCTTCCTGCTTAAACAGCACTCAGTTTCATAACACAGAAGTTTGTACCTGCAATGAGTCAAGTTAATTTTCTTGATGACATTTTGTATTTATGGTATGCATTTTGTATTCCCAGAGCGCTTCCATTTCTCAAACCCTCCATTTTTGTGTACTTCTTATCTAACTCTATGGTTACTTTAGTTCAAGGAGCTTGGTATTATGTGAGTGGGCAATATCATCTGCTGAACTGAGACAGTTTTAGAATGAAAACAAGATGAAGTGATAGAAACCTAGGAAAATTTATGAAAGCGTCTATGGAGTGAATATGTTCTATTTAGTTTATTTATTTTGCAACATTTTCAACTCCCTGATCTTTATGTGGAAATAATATTTAAATGCTTAAATCAGAGGCATGAAAGAAGACTGTTGCTATATTCACAGTGGGCATACCGACATTTTATAACATTAAGATAGAAACAAGATTTAACAGCAACGGGAGGCTACTGAAAAATATTTACTTCAAAATATAAAGGTAAACGCCATTAGATAAGACATGTTAAAAATATTTATGTATCCAACCCATTATTTCAGCATGCGTTTTTCTGGTAATGTATTATATTAAGGAAATTTATGTTATTTTTGTTAAAAGTTATTAAGGATATCATGTCCCTGCTCGGGCCCGGTAGATATAAGATCAGGCCATGTTAGTAAAAGGTCTCCGGACTTTTACAGTACGTGAGATGCAATTCATTTTGGACATGATCAATTTAAGGTTATTTAGAATTTAATCCTTAATCCATGTGTGTGGCCACATAAACAACCACTTTTTTCAACTGTACTTAGTCTTCATTTGGAAACTTTTAGAATAAATTGCATAAGTGTTAACTAAATAATGAGCATAATTGTGGCAAAGATATTCAACCAAATTCAAGGCAGAATAAATATGCCTGAGCTTGTCATACGCAGTGACTTTTATTGTATTTTTTTTTTCTTAATCTATGTAAGAAGCACATCTGTTCTTGGAGACGCAAAACTTTCAACCTTCGAACTATGAGCTAATTGAGGGCAGGGCGGCCATAACATTCAAACTACCCAATATATCATAAAGACGTTCAATGCCCTCTATCAGGCCAATTACATTTGCATGTCAAATTGGTTTAAATAATTCTGACATCTCTACTGCCAATGATTATTACACTCTGAGGAAAGCTGTTACTTCACAATGTTCTAATCTAAAGGTGAAAACATTTCTGCTTTAAATAGACCATGTATTACTCTCTGGAATTATCTATAATATTTTTTTACCTGGTAGTATTACATTAATATACCTAGCTATTCTCCTGTGGTTTTCCTCTTAAGTGGCTGAATTATATTTAGTTAATTTCAATTTAGAGCAACTTTTTTCCCTAATGACAACAAATTGCAGTTGCTAGTGTTTTTATTGAATGCCAGAGGTGTGTGCTCCAATCCGTCGAAAGCATTCTAAACATAAACTTCCCATGTTTGATGAACAGGCAATGAACTTCCCCAAGAAAATACACCCGACACAAATAAAAACACAGAACAACAAATTAAGGGAGGGGATTAAAGAACACTGGAATATCTATTAAAATGGATTGGAAAAAGGGGAATTTGTTTTAATTTGACTAATTAGAATTATTTACTTTTAAATTTGATGGAGACAACACAAAGCAAAATAGCAAGTACAGCAAATATAAAATATAAACAAAACAGCTCCAGGTTCTATAAATGACTAAGCGATCCACCCGGATGCAATGACTGGACTGACACAGCGAACGCTCACATTGTACCCCCTCAAAACAGTCAGGCACCAATTTGATATTCAACGAATCACATTGCCTATTTGCTGTATGCTTACCGCCAAAACACTCACACTAAACAGATCTAAGAACATAAAGTGGGAGGGCGGGCAAAGACAAAGAGAAGGCTCTCCCCTGTCCAGGGAAGCCTTATGAAGCCTCTGAGAGCAGTAGACTCTACCCAAAAGTAAACAACCAGGGAGTTACAGGTCATGTCTGGGCACAAACAGGGAGTTTAAGTTCCTTCGGGCTTAATTCAGCCCTCACTCCTTCTGCAGTACAAAAAGAGCTAGTACTTTGAGCATACTCCTAAGGTAGGGAAATTTTTTCTTACTAAGCTCCCAAAACTCACAAGGTCCTGAACCTATGGAAATACACTGCATGAATCCTGGAGTTAAAAGGCCTGATAAGACTAGAGTGGGCACCAAAAATCCAAGGCAAAGAAATATATCAAAGTGATGTTTTCTGTGGCTAACCAAGGGCACATAGAGGACATTCAGCTCCAGTATTCACCTATGAGATTAGGCCAAGACATGTATCAAGTGTAAAGCCCATCTGATCAGAGCAACTAAAAATACACTACTTCAGCTTTTGAATTTCTGTATCGATATGGCCCATTTCACTTGGGTTCAAATTGGTCTACTCTTATATTTTCCTTTCTTTCTCAATAAAGTACCATTATCTAAATAAGTGTCATTGTGTTATCTCCTGTTATTCATATCCAGTTTGTCTAGAAAGATAAGCATGAATATATTTCTTGTTTATACATTGGCATAAATTATTATGATATTTTTCATATGATATTCCTATATCTTCTGTTCATTAAAAAAACCAAAACAAAAAAAACAACATTTAATTTTTGCTTTAAAATAATTGACAATCATTATAGCTGTCAAGAGCTTGATGTAACAATAGGTATACAGACCAGTGACCGAAGTATCGGAGACAGTGGCTGAGCTCCAGAAACATCATTATGTCTGGGGAAGGGGGGGGCGGATTTAAAAGTTTGTCTCCGGGCACCTTGCCAGAACTTACGCCACTAACACAGACATTAGGTAATACATAGTAGGTCAACCTGCCAGTTTGAGAACAGGTTTACTTCTAGTTATTTTACTGTCTAGCACAATACAGAATAAATGATACAGTGAAATAGGAAATCTTATGAAAATTAACAGCACAAAACGTGGTGTGACACTCATTATAACACCAGGATATACAATAGCTAAAAACAATTGTATCAACACTTCTAGAAACCCCCCAAAATGCCCCTAACAGATAACGGTCACAAAGTGCTATACTGTATATACATGCACACAGAGAGAAAGATAAAAATCATTAATATAATTTAGTGTTCACAGACATTCTCTGCTGCTGACTGCCGCTCTTACACAAATTGATGCAACACTGATCTAAAACCCTGGAGATGTCAGAACAAAATGTCTTTTTTGGAGTTACCAGTGGAGATTAGAGCCAGTGATCTACTTTAGCTTCCACTTCATAACATTGTCAAACTGTGTGTGCAGCTCAGTCAGTGGGGGAGAGACACAGCTGCACATAAATCAATAGGTAAAAAGCAGGCAGGCAGCTAGCCAGATGCAACACAGTAGGAGGAGATGAGACACCTCAGTAATACAAAAGACTAATTGCATACATCTCTTGCATTACAAAAGCAGATATGGTATGTTGCTGCGCGCACCATACTTTCTGTTAGAATGACCTATGCATGTGTCATTTAATAGTCAAAGTATTATAGTCAATGTTTTCCTGTAATACGCATTTGAGGAGGGATAGGGGCCCCTAAATACATAAATATACCAAGCCCTAAGATTTCTGTTGCCAGGCCTGGCTCCCAATAGGAGAAACCCACACTTAAGCAAATTCGACACAGGGGCACTAATACTAGTATAGAAAAAATTTATTAACACACAATTAATAAAATATGCCTCTATATAATATAAAAGAGAAATCAGTACATCTTATTTAAACCAGGAATTTCTCACATATAACCTAAAATCGGCTACTTTCTCAGAAGTATTCAGTCTAAGGGCCTCATTTACTAAAGTCAATTTTGTTGATATTGCCCAAACTGCATCGTTGAAACATTGCAGTCCCGATTTTTACAATGCAAGAGGTAGCAATCGCAGGATATACTAAAGGCGTTTTGACACAATAGCCTCAAGTTCGTCCTGAAGTCGCTGGGAAAAAAAATCGCCTTCAGTGTATGGTGCTTTCATTGAAAGCGACACACACTTTAACTGAAAACACATTTTTTTACTTGTTTTTCTAAGTAAAAATGTCAAGCACATCATGCTATTAACCCTTATCATACTTCTGCAGATAGTACTATAAGGCACAGCATGGCCATGTGTTTCAGGCTATGCTGTGCCTATATAGTACTATAAGCGACAGCATGGCAAGGGTTGTGTCATGTTACAATCTGTCCAGGACCGGCGCTACCATTAGGCGATCTTAGGCGATCGCCTGGAGCGCCCCCCGCTTCCATTTACTTACTTTTTGTGTAAGTCTTCTGCGGCGCTGTGGTGAGTAAAGGGGTGATGGAGAGATGAGGTTCCGTCACCCCCTTTATTCACCTCAGCACTGCATCAGAGTCTGTGACTGCCTCTCTCACTGCCGCATCTCCTCACTGATGAATGACGCGCTGCGTGACCCCAAGGTCATTCATCAGACGGAGAGAGAGCGCGCCGCGGAGGAGCTAGGAGCAGGTAAGTGACTGGTGACTGTGGGGGGTTCTGTATGGGTATTATGGGGTGGGGGAAGTGATTATTATGGGATGGGAGCAGTGATTAGTATGGGGCGAGGGCAGTGATTATTATGGGGTGGGGGAAGCGATTTTTATGGGGTGGGTGCAGTGATTAGTATGGGGTGGGACAGTGAATATTATGTGGTGGGGGCAGTGATTAGTATGGGGTGGGTGCAGTGATTAGTATGGGGTGGGACAGTGAATATTATGTGGTGGGGGCAGTGATTAGTATGGGGTGGGTGCAGTGATTAGTATGGGGTGGGACAGTGAATATTATGTGGTGGGGGCAGTGATTAGTATGGGGTGGGACAGTGAATATTATGTGGTGGGGGCAGTGATTAGTATGGGGTGGGTGCAGTGATTAGTATGGGGTGGGACAGTGAATATTATGTGGTGGGGGCAGTGATTAGTATGGGGTGGGGGCAGTGAATATTATGTGGTGGGTGCAGTGATTATTATGGGGTGGGGGCAGTGATTATTATAGGGTGGGTGCAGTGATTATTATGGGGTGGGGGCTGCTATATATGAGTTAAACTAGGGAGGGGCAGTGATTATTATGGAGTGGCGCAGTGATTATTATGGGATGGGGGCAGTGATTATTATGGGGTGGGGGCAGTGTGATTGTTATGGAGTGGGGCAGTGATTATTATGGGGTGGGGGCAGTAATTATTATGGGGAGGGGGCTGCTATATATGAGTTAAACTAGGGAGGGGGTTGTATATGAGTAAAACTAGGAAGGGGACCTGCTATATATGAGTTAAACTAGGAAGGGGGCTGCAATATCTAATTAGAGGCCTGAAGGGGAATATGAAGGGGGCATAGAGGCCTGAAGGGGCATATGATGGGGCTCATATAAAGGGGGGGAGACAGGCCAAACTTCGCCTACGGGGGCCCAGGGACCTAGCACCGGCCCTGAATCTGTCCCCTCTAAGAAAAAAAAAACTCTACACAAAATAAACAAACATTCCTGACAGTAAAAAAACATTACATACCCACACATACATTAAATGTAAGTAATGTGTCACTCTTAGAAGTAAATAAACTATAGGTGGCCACTCTGTTAAAAACCCCTATGTGTAATGTGTGTGTATTTGTAAAAAAGGAGAAAATGCAGTATTAATGTTCTGCAGTCATCTATCTTGGGATGATTTGCTAGGAGTTCGGGAGCTGTTGCAGGCAGAACGGGACATCTTGAAAGAAGATCTGGTCTTGTTGCTTACAGATCCGGTCCACTTGCTTGAAGAAGTAGATCACTTGATTGAAGATCTTCTGCCTTCTCTTCTCTGTCTAGACATGGTGTCCTGCTCCTTCCTCTTCTGGGGTTCCGTTACTAATGACCTAGAGGACCCCCTTTTATAATGTCTATGATCGTAACATGGCATTAACCCTTGCCATGCTGTCGCTTATAGCACTATAAGGCACAGAAAAACAGATCAACATCGACGGCGATTATGAATCGACAGACAAAAGCGCGGCATAGTAAATGTTGAGATTTGTTACAAAATATCCGCAGCGTCTGTCAATTCATAATCGCAGCCAAAAAACGACTTTAGTAAATGAGGCCCTAAGAATCTCATCTATGTGAAGATCATGAATCAACTATACTTGTATTGGCGCCTGTGTCTCTTTTGTGTTTACTACACTACATGAGTTATGATTCATTCAGCTCTGTCTGCCAATAATGCCATGGCAATCATAACTAAATGATCTTCATATTCTAATAATACCTATGAAAACTACTTCCTCAATTTTCCTTAGGGATAAAAATGACAAAATAGAAAGATTTTCTATAGGACATCAAATATTTAAAAACAATTGTGCAATTTGTCGATATACATTACTCCATGGAGAAAAAACTTTAAATAGTTTTATGAAAACTCAAGTGTTCATGAAAATGGACATTATCTTATTCATGGCTCAAAGTGAGGCGGTATACGGGGGTATGCCATATCGTTACTTCTCCCACTGCTTTCATTGAAAAGCTATAAATCTCCTTTTACTTCTATGATTTTTATATTTTCATACCTGCACTTCTAAATGTCCATACCACCACTTCTAAATTTCCACTTTGACCACTGATCTTAATCTCAAATAATCACAGCAAAATGTTTCCATCTTAATAAAATGCTGGTCTCCCCATATTTTGGGCTCCATAATTGCAGTGGTGTAAGGAGACATTTTGGCATTACAAAGATGGATCCTCTAGATGTAGTGTTCCCTGCTGGTACCAAATCCAATGGTGCGACGGGACAGGAAGCAGAAGTGCTTCCCTTATGTGGGACGGGAAGGTATGTAACTAGTGCAGTACAGTATAATGGCCCTACCACTATCCTGACTTCCACATCGTCCTCATTTTAGGTGGGTACCTGGGTCCTGCGACTGTAATTCCATATGAGCTAGATGAGTGAGTGGGAATTCAGCATTGGATCACTGCTGCTGTTGCTGTATAAAGCTTCTTGTATTGTTCTGGATTATAGGCATACAAATGGAAGTGTCATAACTTACTGTTTCTCAAGGCAACAAAATATTAAAGCAGATTAGTAAATTGTTGCAAAAATTATTTGATGGACAATTGATTTACCAAAGTGATTATCTGGAAGCTTACACTTTATAGGACATTGGGGATTTATACATATGGCAAGTGCTATAGATCACATAATGGACCAGCCAGGTTGTATGGTAAAAGTGCTCAGTGCTCTGTATGATCCAGTCACACAGTAGTGTTAGTAGCAGAACTGAGGGGAATTTTTGTATGGGAAGAAACTGTACAAGTTTGTGTTAATCATGAAAGGAAATCCAGATAGCAAGGAACTAGTAAATAGGGTAGACAAATGTTAAGCAGTCGTTTGTGCAAGTGGTCTGAAGAGGTGAGTTTTAAGGGAGCGCTTGAAAGTTTGGAGAGTAGAGATTGTCAATACCGGAACTTCTAAATGTCCATACCTGAACTTCTAAATGTCCATACCTGAACTTCTAAATGTCCATACCTGCACTTCTAATTGTCAATACCGGAACTTCTAAATGTCCATACCTGAACTTCTAAATGTCCATACCTGAACTTCTAAATGTCCATACCTGCACTTTGTCAATTCAATACCGGAACTTCTAAATGTCCATACCTGAACTTCTAAATGTCCATACATGCACTTCTAAATGTCCATACCACCACTTCTAAATTTCCACTTTGACCACTGATCTTAATCTCAAATAATCACAGCAAAATGTTTCCATCTTAATAAAATGCTGGTCTCCCCATATTTTGGGCTCCATAATTGCTGTGGTGTAAGGAGACATTTTGGCATTACAAAGACGGATCCTCTAGATGTAGTGTTCCCTCCTGGTACCAAATCCAATGGTGCGAGGGAAAGGAAGCAGAAGTGCTTCCCTTATGTGGGACGGGAAGGTATGTAATTAGTGCAGCACGGTATAATGGCCCTACCACTATCCTGACTTCCACATCGTCCTCATTTTAGATGGGTACCTGGGTCCTGCGACTGTAATTCCATATGAGCTAGATAAGTGAGTGGGAATCCAGCAATGGATCACTGCTGTTGTTGCTGTATAAAGCTTCTTGTATTGTTCTGGATTATAGGCATAAAAATGGAAGTGTCATAACTTACTGTTTCTCCAGGCAACAAAACATTAAAGCAGATTAGTAAATTGTTGCAAAAATTATTTGATGGACAATTGATTTACCAAAGTGATCTGATTATCTGGACCATATAAATGTGTGATGTCCCCAATGACCAACATAATGCTCAGATAGCTGGGGGCATAACCTAGTGGAGACAGACTGCACAAAAGTAAAGGCTGTCTCCCCATCTCTCTGTTTGACCCAGTATCTGTTGGATTCACACAATTCTAAACAAATTAATTCATGGGTAGTGTAGTTTTTATTTTTATTTTTATTGGTAAAATTGTATCAAGAGTAATACAAATGAATGAAAACAGTAAGCAGTTGTTCTTGTAATCCCATAGTTACCAGATAGATATAATATCAGAATACATATAAAACTTTAACATGTGTCCTAGATAAACCATATAGCTTACGATGACAAATATAGTGGAACAAAGAAAACAAAACAATGAAACACAAACAGGTCAAATCACATAATGAAGAAGTGTAGCAAAACTTTACACTAGAGGTTGGTTCAGGTTGGGTTGGGTCAGTGCAATTTTTTATTACTATTTTGACTGTGTTCCCACAAACCCATTCATGCCACACAATACATATTATGGAGCCAATCTGCCAATGTCACAAAATTGCATTTTCATACCTTTCATGAAAGCTCATCAGTTTTTTATACAATGCAATCTACTAGTCTTCTGCTGCTGAACTTAGTTCGTTCGTTATAACCAGGTTTTATATAGTGCCAGCAGATTATGTAGCTCTTTACAAATTGTACAATCTTTATAACAATACTGGAGCGGTAACAGACAGGGTAAGATGGTCCTGCCCACAAGCTTACACTTTATAGGACATTGGGGATTGATACAATGGCAAGTCACACAATGGACCAGCCCAGTTGTATGGTAAAAGTGCTCAGTGCTCTGTATGATCCAGTCACACAGTAGTGTTAGTAGCATAACTGAGGGGAATTTTTGTATGGGAAGAAACTGTACAAGTTTGTGTTAATCATGAAAGGAAATCCAGATAGCAAGGAACTAGTAAATAGGGTAGACAAATGTTAAGCAGTCGTTTGTGCAAGTGGTCTGAAGAGGTGAGTTTTAAGGGAGCGCTTGAAAGTTTGGAGAGTAGAGGATAGTCTTATTGGGCGAGGAAGGTTATTTTAGAGAGTAGATGCAACCTGGTAGAACCAATGTAAGAAGGAAGCATTGCATTTGTTTAGTGTCGAGGGGCCAGATCCTCAGCTACGTACGCTAGTTGCTGTCGTAAAATCGCCAAATTGTATGTATTGCGCATGCGCGCAGCAGATATTAAGCAACGTAACTCTGATCGTACGCAACCTCGGCATAAATACGAATGAAGGGGTGGGTCATCCATACAACACCTGGAAAAACGCTTTGTAGGTGGAGGGAGGCATTTAAATTGTACAGTATGGGCCGGGTTAGGCCGTTATGTGCGTCATTCCATTACATAAGTCTGTACTTACGCTTGAAAAAATTAAGGTAGGTTTTTGGCAAACGTAAATTGAGTAAGTTTCTGTATGAGCAAGGAGAGTGCTTATGAGAGTGCAAAGTACTTATAATACATAGTAAATACGCTACGCCAACGAACGTAAAAACAACTTGGGTCTGGATCTACCCCGAGGTGAGTAGTATATCCTGTAAATATCTCAAACAGTAAGCTGGGATATATCTTGAGATGAGTGAGGATGTAAATTTTCAATTGCTTAAATTTAAATTACTTTACAATAAATAATAGGGTGTTGTTTACTCAAGTTTTGAGGGACTTTACAAAGGTAACCATTGCAGATTTTATTATTACATTCTAGACAAGAGAAAAGCTTTAATACATTTTCTTTCCAGACCAGATCCATGCTTAAGAACTTGCTTCACTTCGAGTACAGCAAAAGCAGGGATCTGATGCTACGTCCCAGTTGGATCCAGACTTTTCTCACTCACACGGACTTCCGTGCGCAGACACTTAAGATTTCCAATGCATCCTCACATAAAAAAGGAACACATCACAAGTCAGCATAGTGCGGAGGGTGTTTACTATTAGCATATAACCTACTCCCCGCAGACAATAAACATTACAAATAAAGAACCAATACTTAGGATCCAGATCTATACTGGAACTGTGGCGAAAATGAATGTATTTTCTTATTCTTGTCATCGGAAAACGCCTATTTTGTGTTAATTTTGGAGCCAGTCCAATAAGAAGAATCATTCTCCAGATACATTATTATTATTATTATTATTCTTTTTTTTAATAAACAAACTAATTTAAATACCTAAATTGCTAAAAATGGGAGAATGGAGCTTTAATATTCATGACCTCAGTGAAATCTTGACTGTTATTGTTCTAGTTCTTTCATTTCTTCAGGCATTATAAACTCATTCTTATTTTGGGAACAGTTGTTTGCAGCTACTTAGAAAAGCTTAAGTGAATATAAGATGCCCACTGATACCACCATCAAAATTAAGTTAAAAATGGAAATAAGTAATAAATCCAGTGGGTGGTAGAGGCAAACTAATTTCCTGAAACGAAATGAATAAATTATACAGTTCTTGACACATATATTAATATTTGATTTGACCTTGCTAATAGTCATTTTAAAGTCTTTTTGATCATTTAACAAGCCACTGTACAGGATTGTTCCTAAGCACCACTGTTGCTGAATATTCTGATGGTGATTAATATATGTTAGCTAGTTGAGGTCATTACAGGGAAGATTAATGACAAATTAATTAGATTACACACGTCTTTTGGCCAACTTTGTCATATTACTGCAGAAACAGTTTGGTACATTTTTCAGTGGCGCGACTGTGAGCTTCATAGGCATCTCATAATGTGTTCTGGTATATGAGGATTCATTAATTCATCTATTTCTATGCTTCATTAATTGCAGGTTAAATGTATGTCTATTCTGTGAAAAAAACAGGGTAATAACACATGGAATGCATAGACGAGGTCTAACCTCCTGCTGAGTAAATGGCAGCTAAGGGCGCATTTGCATTCGCTGAACCAGTCAGAGCTGACCCACTCCATCTAGTAATGAACAACCTGTTATGGTGGTCACAGCTGTTCAGCCTAACAATAATCCAGGTCACAACTCTGGAAACAATAAAGGACACAAGAATACAAATTAAACATATAACAAACACATATATATAGCACTGCTTTATAGCTTGTAAGGATAAAAGTGGTATTGTAATCCTATTATTGTATTATAATAAAAAAAAAGGACAATTTCCGGAAACCCAATGCACCTCGAATGTAACTTGGTTCGACCCTCTAACCACCTGAAAGTTAGCCCATAACTGTCCCGCTTTGCCCATTTCCACCCATCCAGACTTGAGCCTGTCACATTCTGCTATGGTACTTATGTTATGTTCAGGTCTGGATTGGTTTCATTTGTTTGACCAAACCCTTGTTTTACCTTGATAGCAATACTAAACGTATGAAAACATTGCTTATCATTTTGCTGACAGTTATTTCATTATATATGGCTAATCATTGCCCAAAGCATAAACCACATTTATAACTTTTTATATTTATATTGTGTTTTTATACTGTCCATCCCTATCCTGTATGTCTGTAATATATTTATTGTTGTATTTTGTACGGTGCTGCGGACACCTTGTGGCGCCTTTTAAATAAACAATAATAATAATAATAATAATAATAAATACCAGATAAGAGTACTTAACAGAGACAAACTAGTGCCAGAAAAAATATGCACAACTAGTGTGATGTGTAAAGATAGATCCACATGATCCATTTTTTTTTAAAAGGGCAATTTCATACCATGCAATTGCGAAGTGGATCCCAAATCGATTGCTTCTGCCTTGAGGAGATTCACTGAAGAGCTAAGTCTCCGCACCGAATGATAAGTATTTATCCTACCCTAACCCTTATTCTAATCCTTACTCTAATCCTCAAATTCCATTTCCCTAACCCTCTCCTCCCCGCAGCCTGACCCTAAGAGTCCCTCCCTGCTTGTAGCCTGACCCTCAGACTCCTCTCCCTGCACCCTAACCCTAAGACTCTTTATTATTTTTATTTGATTGTTCTTTATAATTAATATTTACATCGATAACATTCAGTGAGTTTTTTATTTAAATTAATTTCCAATTAATACAGCACCCATATCGGAATTTTGTAACCCTAAGACTCCCCTAACCACAGACAAACTCTAAAACTGCCCTACTACGGTCAGTGCGACAGGTCTGCGACAGCGTTTCCGAATGAATGGATGAATTTAATATATTTTTTTAGAGACATCCAGAAATTTATTTTCGTCTGTCTCTATTTTGGAAAAGCAGTTTTGTTATGGAGACTGCAAACCAGTTGATATATACACATAAGTGCCAGATGGAATAAGCACAAATGGCATTACATGTGGAGATGGAAATAAACACAATAAGTCCCCTAGGGAAAGCTCCTGGAAAAGAGATACTAGGAGAGGTGAAAACAAAGATGGTAGGTCAGGTAGGGTCCATAGATTATGATACTGGGGAGGGAGACACAGGGAGAGGGTTGAGCAGACAAGACTAGGACAAAGCACAATAGCAGGATTAAAAAAGCAGAGAGAGCAGGCCAACACTGGAGACTGAAACTGAACACTATGGGAATTACACGCCTGTCTTATATAGAGAATGTTGAACACTGACTGGTCAGCAGTCTTCCTGTCCTCAACGTTGATTGGCTGTCCTCCTATTTGAGGACATCAATTATAGCCATTATGAGGAAGAAGCAGCGCATGCGCCTGAGGCTGCAGGGACACTCCACATGCATTTGTTCACATGCTGCCTGGTGTGCTGATTGGAAGGTGCCAAAAGCATCGAGGGACTGCAACAGGAGGCAGGTAACTCATTAACTGACAACCCACTTGGCAAAGCGGCATGTAATATACTATATATCATGCAGGTAAAACAAGGAGACTTTTTGTAGTTTCTCAATCTCAAAAGTTTATTGCTACAATACATATTGGAAAATGCCACACAGTCCATTTAATGTAAGTACTTGAGCCATATATAAACATAAGACTGTTGTATTTTGTCAATTAAAATGTAAAGTGGCCCTATTGCTGTTTATTACGGTAGCTGATTGTCACAGATTTTATCTCGCAACTCCATAGGGTGCAAGATAAAATCCGTGATATAAATTTGCACAATGTACCTGATCCAGAACTACGCCTGCCCGTGTTTTCACGCTTTTCATAAGCGTAAAAGCGCCCTTTAGTACTTACTGCGCCGCATGCACACAGCAGATGTTACGCATCAAAATTCAGAGCGTATGGGCCTTGAGCGTATCAGTTTCGTAACAACGCAGGAAGGGGCTTTCCAGCCATATTAAACCCGTAATATCGCTTCGAGGGTGGGGTGAGGCATTTAAATCATACAGTATGGGCGTGCTAAGCGCCGTAAATACGCAAGGAGCCTACGGACGCCTGCGGTTACGCTCAGAAAAGTTAGGGTAGGGTTTGGTCAGCGTAAGACGGCACAAATACGGACGACCGAGGGGAGTGCCTAGGGGAGTGCTTCGTAGATACCCTGACGTAAATATGCTACGCACAAGGGCATTTCATGAGTGTAGGTCTGGATCAGGCCCAATGTGCCATTATACAGAACAGAATATGCAAGGTGCGTAAGTGGATTGATTTGACTGGGCCCTCCAGATGTTAAGCTGGTGTTACGATAGTAACACTATCGTAGCAAGTATCGTACGGAACTTCGTTTTCAAAGAAATGGGCTGTGCTGCTAAAGTGGGCGGGGGGAAAGCATGCAAAGTGTACAGTGTGGGAGGGGGCTCCGCTGATCCACACGATTGACTTAAGGCAAGCTTAAGCCTGCAAGTGAGAGTGGAGTGACGGGAACATGCACTCCCCTCTCTCTTTTGGACAGACAGACCCCTGCACGTACGGAAAGCATGCAGGGGTCTGGTTCTAGCCACATGTTATGCTCATCTTTCCAATCAAATGTAAGTTTTAAAAAGGACCTGTTATATTCAAAGGATTAATGTAACCTTTTATTCTAATAGCATTAAAAGCAAATCTGTTATACCCCGTTCAGATTACCATGGAAAAGCCGGGGTTTTCATGAAATTGCCGGCTTTCATGAAAACCCCGGCTTTTTCTGGCAATGTGAACGGTGAAGCCGGGTCTCTTTAGCCGGGTCTTAGACCCGGCTAAAAAGAAGGGTTTTTGCCGGCTTTTTTAAAAGCCGGCTTCACCCGTTCACACTGCGCTGAAAAGCCGGCTATTTAAATAGCTGCCGGCTTGTAAAAAAAAAAAAA
>WWET01003471.1:74132-97031 GCA_011038615.1 Limnodynastes dumerilii | reverse complement strand
CTACATGTTTTGATGTTCTATAGGACAATGAAATAAAAATAAAATGGTTTTAAAAGACAATACATGAAAAATATTGATTACTATCAAATTCTAATATTTTACATAAATGGAGATAATATTAGAAAAGCAAGTCAAATTCAAAATTTGGATTTTTAACATGACGATAAATCTAAGAGTTGTCCTCTACCTTCCCAGAAAAATCCTAGAGCCTCTCTGCAATTCCTTGTGTGTGTGGCCAAGATATTAAATAGTTCCACAAAGTTGAATTTATTTGGTTGTAGGAACAGGAAATGGGATTTACCAATTTTCAAACCAACTCATAATAACAACAACTAAATAATTGGTGTTAAAAAAAAAAAATCAAGAATTTCAGAAGAAATGTTTTTAGAAATAACTATTTTCTCTAAGGTAAGGTTGTTTGCTAGAAAGTTTTTGGTGACATTAATGTGTAGATTGTCACTTGAGACCCCCCAAAAAAGGCGCAATGTTCTTTATTAATAAAACAGTGGGACCTGCATTATGTGCATGCACAAGTAATAATACAAATCGCTTTAATGTAAAGCAACTAAAGTCACAACATACTCATTTCAAAGACTGAGCTGAATAATAAATATAAAATAAGTGGATTATTTATAGACAACTAAATATATGTAACCAAATATGTATTCACAAAATATATATATTTAGGCTCATGAAAGAAGAGTGTGAGTGTAGGGAGAGAGATTTAAAGTCTAGTTTGGTTGTCACTTTACGGTTATGAAAAACAGATTGCAACAGCATCTGGTTTAAAAAATGCATGGCGCCACCTGCTTATAGGAGCGTTTTATACACTTAAAATGGCGACATTTGTATTCCAAGAGCAGCGTTTCCATTGACATTCATAGTCAGTTGAGTGGGGAAGGCGTCATGGACATAAAAAATGAACATACATTCGTGCTAAAGTTTGAAGGAGGGCAAACATTATGCGAGAATGAACGGTCAGTGATTTTCCCAGTGGCCTCATCATATCCTCAAAAAAGCGGCCATGCAGTTGTAGCGTCGTCATTTAAAAAAGTGTGAACGCTTAGAGGGAGACGTTGTTGAGAAATGACAACAGTTTTAAAAACAAATGTATATGATTTTCAGGAAAAAAAATAGGAGATCTTAGAACTTTAATGCACCTCACAATACCCAATAATGATTTTTTAGTGGCTGAAGGATACGATTTTAAATCCTCTAGTATAAAAATCACATTTGATAATATTTATCAAACTAAAAGGACATATGTTGCATTTCCTAATTCTTTTACATAGTTACTTGATTAATTATAAAATGTCAGAATACAGTGAAAAATCTGCTACTACACCATCCTGAAATGATTCTGTAACCTACATAATAGAACTCAACTTGATAACAAAGCCAATACTATTTAACGTATTCACAGATCCAAGATACATGATAATATTGCAATTTATGTTAATGTATAAAGAGCTTTCACAGTTTGCTGCATACCACAGCTATGTCGGAGTCACTGCCTATAGCTTTAACTTGGGAGTCAAAACATTTTCTAATAGAAACAGGTCTAAAAGAAAAACAAAAAAAAGACAAACCATTTTAAACCATTAAAATATTTAAAAAAATGCCCGCCAAGTAAAAAATGATAACACCTATTAAAAGTCTTCTTGCACTTAAATTAAAAATGTCTTTTGAAAACCCTATTAAGTGCATTGTGTCTTTTAATAGTCTTGTTACTTACTACAGTGCGTGAACTAGCCTATATGTCATAGGCTTTAATTTCCTGATGAGGTATATGCTGTAGGTGTGACCTATTCAGTAAATTAACTTTTAACTTCAGGTACAAAAGTTACACCACAATTCACATCCCCAAGTTATAGGGCCACATACATAAACCAAGTATTAGAATAGACCTCGCCTACCTCTGGCTTGCCCAGGTGTTTTAAAACTCCCAGCATTCTTTGTAAAGTATCAGCTATGCCCATGCAGTCAATGAATGCCGGGGTACGTAGTTTCATAACACCAGGAGAGCCACATTGGCTAGGCCTGTACTAAAAAGTCCAATATGCAGTTCAGAGCACTCACTGTATCTAAAAGATTTCTTCATCAGAAAAAATGGTTTATAATGCCAGTATGTGGCATTTGCATTTACATGGTATATTATGTTGCATAAAATGAAAATAGATAATAAAATGCTTACTACAATATAGCCAGCTTTAAAATTTGCTACGGCTGACAAAATATGCACAGGCATCAAATTTGAAGTTACAGATGTCTGGTTTATCCTTTCTATAACCGTACACTACATAATATGTATAAATCTCATCTCAAGCTTACTGAACTGATCTTTCAAATGAGAGATTCTAAGAATATTCAAAGCAACTGCTATTTCAAGGAAAAACATTATTCGGTATATCACACAGGCGGTCATAATAAGTGATGCAGGTGCAACTCTTGGGAAAGAAGTGACATTACCAATTCTAATGCCTATATTATGCACAGATTTTTTTTTCTTTTTGTTCATATAATATACAGCGTTTGGAGATAACAAGCAAGTTTGCTACAATTTCTAAAGATTATTTAGCAACTCTCCTGAAATAAAAAAAAAAATCTAAAAAAAAAAGCACTATCAAACGGCTCTTTACTTGGCACATTAGGGCCTGATCAGAATTAAGTGCTACATTCGTATGTTAGACTCTGTTGCGGAGGCTAACTTACAAATTATGGCATACAAAATCCCCCTGCATTGCTGTGTATGGAAGGCATTTCTGTGACCGGGTCCCTACCTTAAATATTCCACATGCTTGTGGAATACTGAATTGTACAAAAGGGCTTAGCCAATCCCTTACTGTATAATCTAAAAGCCTATGCCCACCCACCAAGTGCATTTTGTATGTATGGTAAGTGGGCCAGTTCCCCACACAGAGACTGAATTAGGTGGCTGAATTTTGTTGCGGAAATATTGGTACCGTGATAGCTGATAGCAGTCAGTTATTGGAATTTCTTAATTATAATATTTAAAGGACCATTATCCTTTAAATTTTCCCAGTTGAAATAGCATTTTCATTTACACTCACTTTGTGTTAAGTGTAAGAGGTGGAGGGACATTGTCAATGTACAGTAAGGGCATGCCAAGGCAAGTGCACTCAATCCTGTTGTAACAAGGGCTACTGCACCTACTACATGTCTAAGTAAGGGGGCTCTCATTCAGAATTTAGTACCTGTTAGCTTGATAGTTGTCCAGCAAAATACGTTAAATTTTTTTTATATATTTATATTGTTCTGTAAATACGTGCAGACTTTAGCAACTTGTACGTACAGAAAATGCTCTTAATTCTGGATCAGGCCCAGGGTAATAAACAGAAATGTTGGAATATAAATACTCCCCATTTTCTGTATATATGGTATTGGTAGGTCTTGGAGACAGCTTAATCTGAAGCAGAATAACATAGGTAATCTATAATTTGCTTTGCATCTTAAACAATATTAAGTATCAAGAAACATTAAGTGATAAGTAAGACACAAAATTTGACTTATTCTGTGCATTGTAAATGGCTTTTAACAACCACATTTTTGTGCTATGCTTTTTTTCTCACTGATTATGTAAGTTACATTATTACCAGCATATATGTACTTTCATTGTTACAAACCAAAGTTATGGGAGATGTATGATAGATAAATCCTTTGTTTTACATATACAAATCACTAAAACCCATCTGTGCTCCACATATAGTCAAAGTACAAACCAAGTTTGCTTACTGGCTGTTGGAATTATTTGTATATTTTGGAAGGAAGCAATACATTATTAGGGTTAAATATTTGCAGTTCAGCAGATCTATAGTTTAGTATACACAAATGAAAAATATACACCTCTGACTATTAAAATCTGGCCACTGTTTAGTTAAAAGCATAGTTATTCAGAAAATGTGATAACAATCAGTACACAAATACTATACCCTACAGGACATAATGTACAATATATGAAATAAATATCCATCTTTCAATGTTCCATAGAAAAACAAGTTGTGATTTAACATCTTATTAAGGCTTCTTACACAAAACCTGGAAACCTTCACCACTGAAACGCCAAAAAACAATGACATTTCGATCATTAAGGTTGCACTCTTAATAGACATGTTACATTAAGCAATACAGACAAGGTAATAAGGAAACCAACAGTTATATGTAAGGATATAAAGCTGTACATATACACTGTGTTTAAGGAAAGGACAGCATCCATATCAATTAAAATCAATTATATCATTCAAGTTACTTGTAGGATATATGAAGATGCCTAAAAGAATTGGCAAAGGAAGATCCCATTAAATTAGTACTGAGCAATACAGCAGAAGCACTTAATGACTGTAAAATGACAATTCACATTTCAATTACAAAGACATTTGGTCACACCGTTTGTACCAATAGGCAAAACCACACACACAGGAAAGGATCTGAAACACAGAAGCTAAACAATATAATACAGATGGGATCAATAATAAAAAAGGTTTCTTTCTTCTTTTTTTTAATCAAATTTGTGTTCTTTATTTCACCTTTCATTTTATTTCAAATAGCTCTATCAAATTCTATTCATGGGAATCACTGATCTCCTCATTTACATGATAAAGTGTTGAGCTTTTCTTTTGAACATTGTGAACTCTATATGTAACTCCCTAAATGCAAGGCACTAAGCTGGTGATGCAGTTGATAGCACTGGCTAATATTGTGATAATGGGTTACTGTATTCCTTTTACTTTGAATTCAAGCCTAAAAGGGTCCAGTGATTAACTATGAACCAAGACATAAATTTGAAGTAACTGAGCACTTCCTAATTGTAAGGTATTGCTAGAAAACCAGCTAATAACATGGCTATTGCTTAATATGAAAGAGGTGGCAGGAGGTCTAGAAGAGAATTGTAGACTGAATCCCAAAATTGAGCAGCACAAATCATAGCTGTTTTAACGTGAAATCATAGAATGCAGCATGCAGTGTACATCTGTTGTGGTCCTAGGGGGATATGGCAAAATGAATAAGGAAATAGACATTAGTGCTTTACCACAAACTTGCACAGATGGACAATTTAGCACAACACATGCTGTTCAGCAATTAAAGGGCCTGGGGCAGTTGTCCTGTCACTTCAGCCATGGTCCTAGTAAATAATCCAGCTATAGAGGGAGCTCTTAGAGTGCAGAAACCTTTCCACTGCAGACAATGGAAAAGCACAAACACGTGCACAAAAGTATAAAACACTTGTAGAGCTATAGTCTAAGCCAGAGGTTTATGGACATTTGCAGTGTGTCAGAACATAAGTAATATTTCAGAAATTACTTTACTATATATTTGCAAACATGAAAATGCATGTTTTAATAGTACTAAATTAGTATTACACCAACAGCTTTGCCTACATTACATCTCTAGTCGCCTACATTAATCTCTACGAAAATCTTTAAAAGCTTGACAATGGACGGCATGATTGCAGAATTAAAAAAAAGTGCGAGTGAAATAAACACAATGTTCACCTACCCTGTTTTTTTTATGTATATCCAATAGGCTAAACCAGCAACTAGCGCAGCTAGCAGAAGTCCCACAACAATTCCCACAATAAGTTTGGCATGGTCATTGTTGTCACCTAGAAACACAGTTGTTGTAAAAACAAAGAAGGTTGAGTATTACAAACACAATCTGGTAAACAAACAAATCTGGGACATAACGCTGAGCAGCATCTGAAGAGCTTTGTAAATTTACCTTTCTGTTATAAAAACATGAGATACAAGGATGACTTTGAGACTTGCTGCATATCATTCTCTCAGTGCAGACACATACTAATTGCACTTCTTCCCGTACATTGTTAAGTATTTAGTATGCAAAACAATATACACAACAGCTACAGTCACCCCCACCACACTGCATGCTCTTTTTCACCTTCCCAAACAGACGATCGCTGACTTACAAAGAGAGGAATAAGAACAGCCTGATAAGTGTTAAAGTGAAGCAGAAAGACAGTTCTCTATGATAAATTAGTAAGAGGGAGTGCATTAAGAATACACTGGAAGAGCTAGGATGAGGAAAGCACCTTACACTACTTTACTTACCACTTTTATCATTAGGCTCAAATGGTTCTGTGCTCCTGACTGAAAGGAAAAATTGAGAGGTAAAATTTAAAAAATAAAAACTTTTTTTTAAAAATGATGTATGAAAGTCACCTTCACCATCATTCTGGGTTTTAATCTTCAACAGTAAAACTACTTATCCCTTAGTGAAAGTAAAACAATTGAACTCGTTTTACTTTTTCCCTGATATAATAGTCCACAGAGATCCTCCTCTATACTCAATGACAAGGTCAATACACACAAAAATAGAATTGTTTATCCATAATTTCCTATTCAAATCTATCAGTTTAAAAAGATTGTAAATTAATTCACAGAGGTGGTATTGTTCCTCTCTGACTTTTAATTATGCATTTTAGAGGCAGTTTGCTTTCTTTCTGCAACAATTTAACTGTAAGCTGCCATATTCAATTTTGCATCTTACCAATTAAATAGGATCATCCTTCCATTCATACACACCGTGCTACACAACATGGACTATGGACTGATTTTATGGTAAGACTAGACTTACAGATTTTAAATGGTAACAGAAAAGGATGATTGTTACAGATGAAAGCAAGTGAATACAATTTTGTTATTACACTTTTTGACGCTTAAAATACAGGGTAAAGAAACCTGAATGAATGAAGAAAGAGCTTACTGGCAAAGATATTTAAAGAAAAGGATTCTTTTCCAAGTTTGTTTTCGGCACTGCAGATTACAGTGACATTCTCTTCTGGGGAGATGATAATTTTGGCGGTATATCTTCCATTGCTTAACGTAGTCTCTTCCGTCTACAATATGAAAATTGTGACAGGGTTAAAAGTGAACTGCCCTTTTAAAAATAGTCCTGACCTAAAAGTCTATAAGGCTTGTTTTAGGATACAAATATACATGTATATGTTTGTGTGCTGTTTGCATGATTCTTCTTTACTTGAAGCCCATCTCTGACCAAATATGTTTTGCTTAATTTATAGGAATTTATTACGAAGAAAAATAATAAATATACACTTTAGATGCTACGCTTTAAAAGTTGTAAACTTAAGTAAATGAAATCTGGGAAATATGACTTACTTTATTTAGGTGCACTCCATTGCCAGAACTGGTGCACTCCACTTCAGGTTTTGGGTACCCATCCACCTCATACAGGATAGTCTTGGATTTACCATCAGCATTTGTTTTTTTAGACAGTTTGATCCGTGGCTTTCCTTTGGGAGAAACAGAGCTTTAACAACCAAAAAAAACCCCCCAAAAACTTAGGAGTTATCATAAATATTATGCAAAATCTAGGAATATTATATTTAAAATCGTTGTCAGTCCCCGTTTAGAAACTCTGCTTTGCGAAATTGGGACATCCGAAAGTTCCTTTTCGGATGTCCCTATTTCGAATAATGCAGAGTTTCTACTTTTTTTTTTTTAGAATGGGTGAGTATGCCATTAGGCATACTTTACCCATTCTCATTTGGAAATCCTGCCTCCGATATCCCTCCCCTGCTCCGCCACCACTATCTACGGTGAGTAACTTCTCTGTGTGGGGTAGGGAGGGTTAGGGTCAGGCTGTAGGGGAGGGAGGGTTAGGGTCAGGCTGCGGTAGATGGAGGGTTAGTGTCAGGCTGCAAGTAAGGGAAGGTTAGGGTCAGGCTGCCAGGAAAGGAGGGTTGGGGTTAGAATTAGGGAAAGGAGTGGGGGGCTTTTTTTTTCATTACTTTTCGGAGCACTGAAAGTTTGGTGCTCCGTGGATCGATTGCAATGCCTCCTCGAGGCATATATATTAGAAAATTCCATGTCTAAGCACGGGATTTTATCTAAGCACCAACTCCAGGACTGGCCAATGCGGGTGTTCTGGAACTAGGATTCCTAGCATGCTTTGTCAGATATCAGCTATGCCTATGAAACTAAAGCATGCTGGGACTCATGCTTTCACAACACTTGGAGAAACCCAGGTTAGACAGGCCTGTTCTATTCTATTCCAAGTACATCAATAGAGGTCCTCTTACTAGGATACTCGATTGTGTCCGAGAAGGGAATTACGTACTTTTCGTACGTAATTTCCTTCGTTTGACGACTGTTCGCATGCGCACAACCTTCTCACATCACCGTAAGGGCTGGCGTACATAACGAACGTGAAGGCGGAGATAGACATGCTAATAAGGGGATGGGGCGGAGGAAGCCGTTATGATCAGGTATGCGGCCATAAAGCCATTTACGTAATCATTAAAGTTAAGGTAGGAATCTGGACACACAAGTGTCCAGATTTACTACAGAGAGCAGGGAGTGCGGGGGGTCTGCACTCCCCGCAACGAGAACAGTCGTAATGACTTCTGGCGCCCGTAAGGCATCCGAAGGTCTGGATCCAGCCCATGGAGCTTACTAACCTTCTACTATAATCTTGAGAGTCTCTTTTCTCCTTAGCCCTTCAACTTCCATAATGCTTGTCTCACATTCATAATCCCCTGAATCACGATACTGAAGATTTGTAAATGACGGCTGTGTTAGAATTTTTTGGTTCTGTGAAAATAACAGAATATGTATTAGAATAGCAGGATTAGCAGTAACAAAGGCTAGAAAATCAGTTAAAGAAATAATAGCTTATAAGTCAAACCAGACATACATAGACAAATAACATGTATTATTATTAACTGTTATGTATAAAGCGCCTAAAGAACACAAAATCAGTAACAGAGAATATAAAATTATTCACATCTGTCCCATCCCTAGTGGAGCTAACAATCTAGATTTCTTACGATGCACAGAAGAGAACCCAATTAACCAGGGGCGTTTTAAGAAGTGAGGGGGCCCTTGTGTAGGATTTGCACATGGGCCACCCCTTCCCTTACCTGAGACAGGACTGTCCCGATTCGCGAGCCAAAAAGGGGCAGGGCTTATAGCACAGTTAAGCCCCACCCCACGAATCAGGACAGTCCCACCGCAAGGGAAGGAGGGCTAATTTGGATCTATTTCTTCCCTCCGGAAGATCTTGGAGGAAAGAAATAGATGCTTAATGGCACCCCTTCCCCTGCCAACCCTGGGTGCAGGATGCATGCCACACTGCCCCCTGTTCTGAGGCAGGTGCACTGCACACCCTACGCCCATTATAGATACGCCTATGCAATTAATCTATCAGTGAGTCTTTAAAGTCTGGGAGGAACCAGAGTTTCCATGCAAATGAGTACATATTATATACAGGTAAAATTGAATTCATACTGCCAGCTCCCAGTATATTCAGATTTCTAATACACAGAATAAATAGTAATAATAATAATAATAATAATAATAATAATAGTAGCCAGATCAAGACTTAATTAAAATAGGCCTTTTCAATAGCAAAGATTGGAAAATGCACCCACATTCAGAATGCACATGCATCTGAACTGAATGAAATATTATATATATCTATCGCTGGATACTACTGAAACTAGGCAACAGAGGCTGATATTTCAGAAAGAATTTCAATAGTACTGTGCATATGAACAAAGTATCAATTATTTTCCCTCTCTTACTCACCATCGCCTAGCTAAGCATCGCTAATATTGGAGACTAGGGAATAGATTTACTAAACTGTGGAAAAGAAAAAGTGGAGATGTTGCCTGTAACAACTAATCAGATTCTAGCTCTCACTTTTCCATTGCATATTAGAGAATGTCAGCTAGAATCTGATTGGTGGCTATGGGCAACATCTCCACTTCCTTTTCCGCAGTTTAGTAGATCTGACCCTAGGGTCCTGTTTATATGGTTTTCAGGATAAACACACATACTCAGAAGCAGGGGAAAGCAGCAGTGCAAATCTCAGTGAAAAAGTCTTTAACCTTTAATCTGTCGCCATTTTACTTGTAGATTACCAAATAATAATAGTAACAGTAAGTATCTTGCAAGCAACAATTTGGCCAAAAATAAAATATTAATTAAATGTACTCATTTGCAGTGAAATATGGAATTTCGGAGTACATTTACAGACATTCTTGGTCACCTATGCATCACATGGACTACATATTTTACATCATGTTTTATGTTTGTTTACTACATTCATTTTAAGATAGCCCTTTCCACTGCCAGATTATCAAACACTTTATTTCATTTTTAATTTAGCCACTTTCAAAGTTAGATATGCTGGATATTCATCACCAGTAATACACCTATACACAAAATGTTATGTTTAATGAAACTTGGATATGTAGATCATATATATGCACCAGCACCTTCCCCCACACAAAGCCCATATGAGCAGTGTGAAATGACAGCTGTAAATGCCAGAAAAAGGTCACACATGTATTATCTCCTTCATATCAGTGTTTAATACTTTGTGACCAGACCAGTCTACATGCCTTTGTGAGGAGTCATTTTCGCTTTGGATAAACGTTTCAATTTCTAATGTAGCCACAGGGAAACATATGTGCTATCAGACAGTGCTTTTGTTTCTTAGCACACTGGAATAAATGTATGCTTATTGGTTGAAAAGTTCACATAGATAAAAGGAATATACAAGTTATCATTATTATTCCTATAGGCACTTTTAATTCAATAGAAATATGCATACCCCCCGTTCAAACTATACACAATGCTGCTCCAGGCTCATCTTCCTCTCACGCTGTTATACCTCAGTCTCTCCTTTATGTCAAACCCTCACCTGGCTTCCGAGAGACCTCTCTTTAAACTCCTTACCCTCACCTGTAAGGCCATCTCCTCATCCACTGCTTCCTAACTCTCTTCCCTCATCTCCATGCACATCCCTTCCCACCCTCTTTATTCTGCTAACCACCGCTATCTGACCTCTCTATTGATCACTATATCTCACGGCCGTATCCAGGACTTCTCCCGTGCTGCACCTCTGCACTGGAATGACCTCCCTTCTCCAGTCAGACTCTTCCCCACATTGCTGGTCTTCAAGCGCTCACACAAAACACACTTGTTCAGGCTAGCCTATCCCTCCTCCACTTAACAGCCTCACTGCATCCTTCATCTATCCATTCTCCTTTCTTCCCCCTATCCTCTGCTCACACCAGCAGTCCACTTTGTTCCCCCCTCCTTATGTCTTCTGTAAGTTCATCTCTCCCACTTAGTGTGTTAGCTCACATGAGCAGGGCCCTCCATTCTAGTGTTGTTCCCTCCTCCACCACTCCCCCCCTCACTTTGTATCCTCTTGCCCCTTTTGCTACACTTTTACCCTGTCCCCACCCTATCTACCTCTCACTGAGCTTTATCCCCTCCTCCCTGATCTGCCAAGCTCTACACCTCGCATTTTGCCTTGCTGTATGTGCTTTCTTCACTTTATTGTATTTTTGTGATATTTTTATATTTATATTGTATTTTATTATGAACTATGCTCTGAACTATCCTTGCCCTCCATGTCTGTACTGTAATTTGTTGTTGTATTTTGTACAACGCCGCGGACACCTTGTGGCGCCTTATAAATGATGATGATAATAATAATAACAACAACAATATACATGTATATACAGTATATACCATAACTATACAACATGCCAACCAATTTGAATATGTATGGCTCTTAGCATGCAAAGACAGAGATTCTCTCATTGACATAATGAAGATACAATGCGATTATCATTTTAAAGTTGACAACAGATTATTAAAACACAAAAGTGCTGAACCAGCCTATAGTTTAGGGACCTCAATAATACATCAACCTTTCAAAAGTAGAAGAAGCTCTAAAGGGATGTGCAATCAGACATCAGCGTTTCAGTAACAGGATAAAATTTTGAGAGAAAAAATGAAGGTAACACAGTCAATATTATTACAATATAAAAAAAATGCATTTATAATATTAACTTTGTAGCTTAAATTGCAATAACACCAAAAGTAAATGCACATACAATTTAATATCAAGTACATCCAGTCTGACTATGTACACATGTGCTTTCCTTTGTTGGTCAAGCCCTTTAGTCTGTGAACCCTGACTTGTCTATATCCATGTGCAGTCAGGCATGAGGCCAAATACCCACAGACTGCTTGTAAAGCTTTGTAATTATATTAATACAAGTGCTGTTACATAAGGGAGGTTATTGTGAATTTAGGAATACATTAAGAGATTTGGGACTGTAGGTATAAAGGTTAGATGCTTTGTAAACATTCTTCAACAATGTAAGCTTGCTGACAGGAGCACCACACAGGATCAGTACCTTTGTGAATTTTCATAGGAGTATTTGTTATTTTATAGCTTTTTTTTTTTCTGCCAATTTTTTTGAAAAAGTATTTTGGCAGATGGCCAATGAAGGCAGGTCTTACATTTCCTGAGCACAGAGCATAACAGAACTATGTAAAATAGAAATAAAAACTTACTTTCATCCACGTAACTGAAACATTTTTACTAGCAGAAGGAATGCACGAAACAGAAAGACTGTCTCCAATTTGTTTGGTTACATTTCCGCTGGGTGTCAAGGATAAATCCAAATCTGTGTTAGAGGAACGAGAAAGATGTTTTGACTTTTATTGAAAAAAAAATACGTTTATGTAATAGCCAATTTTTATCTATTAATACATTAATCATGCTTTAAGTAAAAGTCCACAAAAAATAATTGTTATGTAACTTTCTATTGTTGCTCTTATTAATACGAACGTAATAAAAAATGATATATTATATAGACATAAGAGTATTCATAAAGTTCTTTTATGTGCAGATACAAGAATGCCTCTTAAGATTTGTTTGAAAAAAACCAAACAAACTAAAAAGCTCTGCACAATTGTCTTGGCAACAGATGCGGCTCATTCCAGAAATTTCTATGATATGTGATTTGTTTCAGTCAACAGATAGCAAGAAAGTTTTTGTGATGAAAGTAGTAAAGGCTGTGTTATGAATTATTTGCCAGTTGACACAAACTTGTTACAGATCAGTCTATTATTTAATTCCAGTCCTCAATTATTTACCATTGCTAATAAATATTGCATAATAAAAATATACATTTTCAAGGGATGAAAGAAAAATTCCATAAGGTCTGAGGTTTTGTGATCACCTCAGTTTGCAGTTAAAAAAATTTAAAATAAAAATTCTATATTGGAACGTCTTTTATCGGTGGGAGTCGCCGCTGAGAAAATGCTATTTTAGATATAGATGCAGCCCAAAGTTAATTTCTGGCTGCCTTTATTTATTTATTATTTATAAAATAACTTTATATAGAAATTTTTTTCATGAAGGGTAAGTATGCCGATCAGCATAATTAGCCATTCATTCTTCGAAAATGCCGCAACAGGTGAGTATGCCTCTATGGGGAGTTTTAGGGTTAGGGTGCGGAAAAGAGAAGGTTAGGATCAAACTGTGAAACGTAAGGGGAGGGTTAGGATTAGGATTAGAAAAAGGGTCGGGATTAGTTTCATACTTACCATTCGCTGCTGCTTGTTCCTCCTGGGGAACATTGATTGCTTTTCCTTGGTGAGGCAAAAGCAATCGATTTCCCAGGCACTTTGGAAAAGGCTGGGAGAGAAAGGCCTTTTAAAAAAAGACGACCCACACCCATATTTTATAGACAAGTGTAGGAATTCTACATTTTAATGTTAGAAAAAAAACATATTTTCCATCAATTTTGGCAGAAAATATTCTTATTATATGCACTTAATTAAAGCTGTGAATTAAAATGTACTTACAATGTACAGTTACCATGGTTGAAGCAATCATAATTTTGTTTATCAATGAACATTTATAATCCCCTGTTGCATTCCTTTTTATGTCTGTTATGTGGTAAGCACTTGAACTAAGAAGCCCTTCTTCCTGACCCTGTAAAAGAAATCAATAAACAATGACCGGCAAGAAGCACTAAGACAAAACACAGAGAAAAAAATGATTTGTTAAAAATTAATAAAATCCTGTGGAAAGCTCATTTGGAAGGCCCATTTATTAAACGTATTCATACATAATAAGCCAGAAAACAGGTGTTTTTCGGCTTTTAAGCGAAAGCAAGTATTGATTGAAGGGGCAGAGAAATATTCACCAGCACACGATTTCTTTTTCTTTAGAAGGTGTTAGCAATATAACCTAATGCAGCGATTTATATTTCTCCACTATGTTGTGTGACAGCATCACAGCGTAAGTACGTGCAGCCATTACGGCCGTCAGGAGTTACGTATAGAAACGTTAAGGTAAGGTTTGGAAAGCGTAACACGGCTAAACTACGCACGGTCGAGGGGAGTGCCATAGTAATTACGCTAGTGTAAATACGCAACGCTAGGAAACGTAATGTAAACGTAACTCTGGATGTGGCCCCATATGAACAGTTGTACTACAATACTGTATATGTCTGGAAATTAGCTCACTTTGATGCTGTTGAATAAGCTCATACAGAAGCAAGACTGAAAAATAGCTAACTAAACTGTGTGTTTTTGGTCTGTACAACCTTGATTAACATACAAAAAGGCATGTGGTAATATTTTGATTAAATGACGAGGTAACTATATACTACCAATTACCAATAAGTAAGAAAATAAAAAAGTGTAAAAGCGATGCATTACATTGTTAAGTACAAAGCAGTATACAAATGAAGTGTACTAAAATGAATCTTCTGACATATATCATACACAAACAGTACATTTACTTACAAATCTAATCCCAATGTAAATGTTTATTATTTCTACAAACATTACAAAAAGGCAAATCCCTGGGCTTCAAAATATTTTGGTGTAAAGTACGAGTTAAAAAAAATAATAAAAAAAATATGAAAAGGATAATGGCATCATAGATTAAAGCAGTAGCGGTTCCTAGGAATTGAAGGAATATGTGCCTATTCATACCTTGCACACAGGGCTTAAACATTTCTTACAAAGCCTTCCTGGCAGCACAGATAACACATAATTTGCTTTATTTCAAGCTGCTGATATGAAAGGAAGAGACTGTATGCAGCTTCCATGTCAAAAAGCCAGAGGCGATAGTAAGCACTACAAGACACTTACTGGAAGGTAAAACAAAAATTCTTGTGGGGGCGGATTGCCGTTTCCGATACATTTCAGTGTGATGTTATCTCCTTCTTTTATAGTTTTTTTGGGGGACTGTACATGAATTGTCACTTTCTCCGTGGGGTCTATGAAAAAGAATGGATAAGTTAAAACAATTTTATCAAGTCCACAATTATGCTGTACAAAATATACAATTTGAATGACTGAATTATACACTGTTTTCACATTAAGCAGTGAAAGGTAATTGCTTTAATGCATCTTTTATCCATGGATTGAAGAAAATGGGTACTTTCTATATATAAAACAGTTCATAATTAAAGAGTGCTTCAAAGAAACACTGTAATGCATAAACATACAACTAAACAGAACAATTTCAGAGGCACAGCACAACAATTACTGATTTTCTCTGCAGTAGGAGTGTTTGTAAGAGATTGTATAGTGGTATTTTAAAACAATTATGTGATTAGGCTCATCTATTGCTTACACACATGCAAAAGATGAAATACTACCTGATAATACATTGTCCATTAGTAACAATGGTATAGTGAAAGCAATATAGATATTGTTACTTAGTGATGTACAGAACACTAAATTGGACTCATCAATATAGTTTTTGATTGGATTAATCTGGCACCACAAATGCCAGACCATTTGTACAAGTTTTTTTTATTTTATTGCATGCAGGACACACAGCCACGGTTTCTACATGTCTCTAGTACTTGTGCAATTTCACATGACGCCATGAAAGATCAATAACATAAATACTGGGTGAATTTAAAATGCATAGCCAATGCATAGGCACATATAGATTTCTTCCTTGTGGCATTTAGGTTACACACATGTTTACACACCAAAAATAAAAAAAACCCTAA
This sequence comes from Limnodynastes dumerilii, assembly GCA_011038615.1. NCBI lineage: Eukaryota > Metazoa > Chordata > Amphibia > Anura > Limnodynastidae > Limnodynastes > Limnodynastes dumerilii. Next base: position 81,184 of record WWET01003471.1, on the reverse strand, counting down.
AAGCAGGAACTATTTATCAGCTAATGGTACCTTTGAATATATACTTGTAACACAGAAAGTTATGTTCTACATAAGAATTACTGTATATGCAAGTTTAAATGATTTTCCCCGTGTATGCATTAATCAATACAATATCAATACCGCACACTCATTAACCGACCTTTACATTGTTTATATAAAATGCTGTCCTCCTTCCACTAAAACAGCAAATGAGTAACAGGTCCTAAGTCATACATGGAAATACATTTCTAGCATGAGCACAATTTTATTGAAAATTTCTCTGAATACAACCAGCAACAGGTTAATATTATGGTTTACACCTGTAGTTCCCAAACTCTCTGGGCCCTAATTCAATTCAACGCGATGCCCACATTATTTTGGTGCGCTTAAAACCAACTATTACGGTAGCTAAAATATGCAGGTTTTAACACGCACCTCTATTGGGTGCGTATAAAAATCCATTATAAAAATTCCTACAGTTACCTTTGCAACCAAAATAACGTGGTTGAGACTCTTAAGCAGGGTACATACTGGGTTTTTCAGCAGATAATCTTTCCAATAACAATCAAAAGACCGTTTCACCAGATATCTTACCAGTTTGTACTAGCCAAAGATCTCCTGATAGACACAGCATACTTGCAAAAAGCAAAAGATATCTTTCTATCTTTGATGTGGCATATTAGGATCTCCAAAAGATCAAATCAAAAGATAACAGACCGTTTCAAAAGCTTTTTGAGCATTTTTGGACAGTAAACACTGGTAAGATATCTGGTGAAACGTCTTTTACTTGTGTGATTTTGAAAAAGCCCCAGCCTTAAGTGGGGTACACAGTGGGGCCTTTTCCACGCGATTATCATTACAATCACCTGAAAAAAGAGTGTACTCTGCAACAATCATGCCTTTCATTGCAAAGTACACAATATCGTTTAAAATGATTTCCATGCAGGTTTCATTGTAAATGACGCCCGCTTCTTTCCGTAGAGTGCGCTGTCAAGTACTGAACGATTCGCAGAGAAGTCGGGAATAATCTCTGTAACGATGTCGGATGGTTACAGAAACTCCCAGTGTGTACTCAATAAAGTGTCCATTTTTTTCAAGGCACTCCTAAGCTGATATAATGACTGAGCAGTCCCTTGTGTTATGTAGTCGTGTCAAAAACAACATAATGAATACTTAAGTCAGGGCAGAGATACTTATTTACATGTTTGCACCTGATAATACACATAAATCCAAAGAGGGTAATTTTTTTTTATAGTTTTTCAATATTATTTCATTCAAAGGGCTCCATTTATTATAAATGTGCCCATAAACATTAATTATCAAACCAAGGCCAAGAGCCTTGCATCTTCATTTGTAAAATTTACGAATACTTACCCATACGTTCGGGTAAGCTCGTAATTGAAGTCCCGGTGCATGAGCAGTGGCTAACTTTTGGGACTTAAAATTTTTCAAGTCCCAAAAATGAAATACCGTGCGCATGAGCCAGGACTTAACTTCAGGGACTGAAAGACGTGGAGTGCAGGACAGGTGAGTAATTCTTTATTTTACTTTTTATTTAAATATTCAAATTCTTCATTTAAATGCTAATGATCTTCATGGTTTCCATGGCGATCACTGCATTGTAAATGGCGATGCCTTCATTTTCAGAAGACAAGATGAAAACGGTCTTTATCTCATAAAAAAGAAGGCATCACCGTTTTGTAAATGGAGCCCAAAGTTAAATTTATAGAAAAGAAATGTTACAACAAATAGCAAAAAGCTCTTAAGAAATGCCTACTATGTCTAAATAAAAAACATTTTCTAATATACTGCTGTTATTTTGTTGTCACTTCTAACAATCTTCATTTCATAAAAGAGACTTTTATATACCGTATTTCCCCAAGTGCATCTTATACATGGGGAAAGCTCCCCTCTCCCCTTTAAAGTTTTCTTACCTTTCAGACTGCGGTCAGAATATGATGTCCTGCGGTGGCTGAGACTGGGAAATGAAGTCCCGCGGTTACAGCCCGTGACCACGGGAGTTTATATCCCAATCTCAGCCACAGCGGGACATCATATTCTGACCGCAGTCCCGCTCGCTGGATGATCAGAAAGGTAAGAAAATTTTAAAGGGGAGAGGGGAGCCTAGACCTTATTTTAACATCCAGCCACTGGTCTAACTCCAGACCAGCGGCGCTGGTCTGGAGTCAGACTGCGGCTGGATGTTAAAAGGGTAACCCTCCCTGTATAAGACGCACCCTGTTTTTGGACACAAGATTTTGACTGGGAAATGAATTCCCGCGGTTACAGCCCGTGACGGCGGGGCTTTATATCCTAGTCTCAGCCACAGCGGGACTTCATATTCTGACCGCAGTCCCGCTCGCTGGATGATCAGAAAGGTAACAAAATTTTAAAGGGGAGAGGGGAGCTGCAGCCTAGACCTTATTTTAACATTCAGCCGCTGGTCTAACTTCAGACCAGTGGCGCTGGTCTGGAGACAGACTGCGGCTGGATGTTAAAATGATAACCCCCCTGTATAAGACGCACCCTGTTTTTGTACACAAGATTTTTCCAAAAAAGGTGCGTCTTATACATGGGAAAATATGGCAGTTATTTTTCTCCTTTTACCAATAACTATTACCATCTTTATCTCTAGTGAGCTCATCTCTCCCTGCAACTACTGTGTGAGTCAAGTGCCAGAAAGCAGTTCCTGCCTTGTAGCACCCACAGGGGTGCTAAGACTCCAGATCGGACAGCACACAGGCATTGCAGGGAGAGAGGCTATGCTTACACTGTCAGCGTAGCACAGCCTCTCTTTGCAACTCCAGTGCGCTAACTGGATCTGTAGTCACAAAAGAGCTAACAGGAGAGAGCTATCTTTTAACAGGGCAACATATTATAAAAAAAGCAGCATATAACTGGGGTCTACAACAAAAAAAAAACTATTATTATTTTTTTACTGGCCAATCATTGCTAATATTTAGGTTGCAGCAATTTACCTACTTTACCTATAGTCTACATGTCTAGTTACCATATACTTGTCTGAGACCTATAATCCCCTTATCATCACAAAACCCTTGCTGTCTTATTTATGTAAGATAATCCTTTTACAATACAAGAATTTAGACAGAGGTATTACAATAGCAGTATTGATATTAGGACCACAGAATAAACCTATTGTACAATTTGTAAAGAGTAAAAAAGTTAGTTGTGTATAAGCAATGACAACAGTTAATGGACTGGAAATTACAAAGAAGGGAATAAAAAATCTGCTATGTGGAAAGCTTATGCGCCACATAAATATATATATATAAACATGCTACAGCTTATGGACAATAATCGTTAAAAGTGATTTACACATGTAAGTCTTGCATTACGTGCAGTAAGTTGCCTTCATTTCCACATTGATTAATTTTAACATTAGCTATCTCTGTATGAAACTGTAATACATGACTTTCATGTCTGGGTCACTGTATGTTTAAAGTTTAAAAAAAATGGAAAAAATATTGAACATAAGCTGCTATAAATTTTTAATACCCAACTCCCCAACAAAACTTTGCCACTTACAATAAATATCAAAGACAGCTGGATCAGACTCCATTGTTGCTAGACCATCTGGCACATAGTATGTCACGACACATGAAAACTCTGCATTTATGTCACCTTTAGTTGACATGTACTGAAGTGTTGAGCGTGTGCTATGAAGACCACTTGTTGCATTCTTCTCTTTTGAAGACTCTATAGAAACAACTACACAAACGAAAAACAATCATTTTACATTAAAACTAACATTTGGGCTAGGAATTACACATTATAAATAAGCCTAAAGTTTACAGATCAGCCTGAGTAATGCCTTGCAGCTAACTGTCAAACTAAATATTCCAGCATACTCTACTGAAGACCTTACATTATCTTCATGTCATCAGTTGAAAAGCCCCAGGGTGTTCGGGATAGTATTTAAGTGTGTACTGTAGCCTAAACGATCTATTCCATCATTCAAGTATTTTGCCATTGATCAAAAACTAAAACAATGGCACTTATAAATGTTTTACAACTCCCAATAAAACAAGTAAGCGTACATATACAGTTATTTCACAGAAATACCAATGTAAGATTTGTCCTTTCACATACATAGCATCATGTAAGAATAACTGGATTTTAAGTGACTTAAACAGACCCATTATATAAAGAAGGAGAATTGGTGTTACATCTGAGAGTAATTAAAGAGCAATAAAGTGACACTTATTTCTTTATTAGCTTAGTACTACAAGAAGAGTTCTTAATGAGCTAAACTTGCTGTTCACACTCTTCCTCAGAATTACTGTACTAGCCAAATCCAAAATCCCTTATGCATCAATGTTCCAAATATATAATATGTTTTGTATAATTATGAGTTGTCCTTGACTGTAAAATAAAACCAAAAACAAGTTTATTTAACAATATAGAAATGAGAGACAGATATATGGACTACATTTGATATACCAGTGCTTTTGTTCGTAAACCTTCCAAACTACTGAGGCAGATTTGGACAGGTTTTATTTAATAAGTATGAACCAATGTGAGACACAATTCTTATGTACTAGGCTACAGTGTCTAGCTGTAATATCCCAAAGAAGAGAAGACACCAAGCATTCAATTCCCAGAAAAAGTAATTTCATGACTGGATCCCTCTGCTACAGTGTATATAACAAACAAGAATGAACAATATAAATGCAATCTTCCTTTCTCAAATGCCTTGCTGAATGGCCAAATCCATCTATTCTGCACAACATATACATCTGCCCTCCATTAATGTATATGTTCTTTTTTGTACAATAAAATAATGAATGTGCAGAATAAGTAACGAAAACAACCTGCAGAATAAGTAAAGAAAACAACCTGTCCTCAATTTCATATATACTCGTAAATCTAAAGTTTAAAATATCAACACAACAGCTTGTAATATTCCATAGATTTTCACTTCTACATTTCATATACAATGATGTCAAATATGTATAATTTACATTTATATTTTAGTCATCTCATAGCCACATGGTTTCCTACATCCACGAGGATCAATAGCTTTTTTAGAGCTACAGATTACTTATGTCAACAGGACCCAGTAACTAAGCAGCAAAGTAAGCACTCAAAAGACTAATACAGAACACATCTGCTGAGCTCAGACTATATAAATATATCCCAAAACTATGTTCATCCACTCTATGTTGTATTTCTTAACATAAATATAATGCATTCGATATCTTTGATTTGAGCAGTACCCTTTAAAATAGTAACACTGTAAAAAATAATAAAAGTGTATCTACAAATAATATAAATAATAATAAAAACAATAATTTGGTACTTACCACCATCAACTGGCAAAAGGACTTGGCCATTTCTATACCATGTAATATTGGCTTCTGGATAGCTGTCTTTAGCAACACAGTCTCCAACCTTTAAAAATAAAAAAAAGCAACACAATTTTGTCTATAGTAAATGCACACATTTTATATCCTTACAAAGTAATTTATTCTAGCTTACCATGTTTAGTTTTCCTGTTTCCATAAATGCTGGTTGATTGAGAATTTCAGGTTTGGTAGGTGGTTCTATAAGAACACAGACATGGTAAGCTAATCACTTTTGCATAAAATACATGGATAAATATATTTGTTAAAAATATTTTTTAACCAAGGAAAAATTGTATCCCGTTACAGCGGAAATAAAGTAATATTGCTGTTAATTGAAAACAAGATGTTTATATAAAACCTTTGCTAATAAGGGTCACACAGCACCCTTTAAGCTGCTATTCTATACAATCAGTCTCTAAAACGGTGGTAGTACAGATTTGTAATACCAAGTAATGCCCAATTATGGGCGCAAACAAGTCCTACTGTTGGAATTTGTGGTAGTGTCATTTGTCATAAGTCTGGATAAGGTCTGCGTTGCATTAGGATCGCAAGGATACGCAGAATACAAAAAAGGATGAAATCTAAGCATACTAGGGAAAATCTGAAATCTGGATCCAGTCCATAAGGATCAGTAATATATGTTCAGTATAAATATTATGTCTAATTGCCATTTCCCTGCTCTTTTAGATATTAACTGCAAATGTTTCTGTTAGATGAATGAGCGTCTGTTTAAACTGGCCACTGAGAACACTGTGTGGCTGGAATTTCTTTTACCCTTATGAAAATGCCAAGAGAATACAGAAGAAGGGACTATTTCCACAGCTAAATGCTCTATAACACACATATCTTTAAAACAAAATAAATTGATAACAAGGGGTGAAAAAACGGAATATTTAAATGTGTCATTTTGTGAGGAAAATGATTTTTCTGGATACGCAATCGCCTTTAAACAATGGTCCTCTAATGTACATAACAAGTCAAACTCGCAGCTAATGATACATATGATTCAGAGCTTCTCACTGCTTGTCAGCCAGTGATGATATAGAACAAAATGTTCCTTTTTTTAATTAAGCTACCTGGAGAAATGTCCCCAAGACACACAATCATAAATTTGGTGTAATGGTAGAGTGTACTTACTGAAAACTTTGATTAGTGTTGGCTCTTCAAATACATTTTCTGCCGTTATGAGCATGCATACAAATCTCTTTTCGTCACTGATTCTTCCATTAAATATAGACAATGTGTAGCTTTCAGACAGATTCAGGCGACCATTGTATTCTGGTACATCATCAAAACTGAACTTATTTTTCACTGCAGACCGACTAGCTACAAATACTGCAGTCCCATCAGGCTTTTCCTAAACATACACACAAGCAATTTCAGTAATTATACCTTTACTACTAAAACCAACCGTTTCCGCAAATACAGTTTAAACTATTTTATATGTAAACTTGTTACTGCATGCAAATATAATAACAAATAGCCCACAAGAATAAAAGAGCTTTGAGCTAATGTCATTATATCACACGGCAAGTAACAATCAATTCTACTAAAAACTTATCAAGGTTTCATTATATATTTTTTTTACTATTGGCTATATATATATATATATATATATATATATATTAGTTATTGCAATATTTACAGTATGCTATTAATTTATTCAGAACAAACACTACTGACCAG